>JAZKJV010003816.1:600000-901874 GCA_037367405.1 Ottelia alismoides
GCAATTTTCAAAGATTTTTGAACTTTTTATGGATTTTGAAAATATGATGCATATGCATTTTTTGTATCTTTTTTTTCAAAAAGGTTTTTCAAATATTTTTGGATTTTAATTTTGCAAATGTTTTTGGGATTTTTGAAAACAAAAAGATTTGTGGTTGCGAGCTAGGTGAAAAATATTTACACGGGAGTGCTTTTTGTATATACAAGAAGTGGGTTTTAAGAATTTACAAGGGTAAGTGATCAATTTATAAGAATATATATACAGTGGATTTTTGGTGTGATGTATGTATTCCTCAAAATTATTTGACACAGGTTTTTCAAACAATTTTGAAAACTATAGTCCGAAATAATTTTTACAAACAATTTTTACAAACATGTACACATATTTGAAAATCATTTTGCAAAGGTTTTCCAAACAGTATATATAAATTTTTCAAATATTTTTGCAACCATTTTTCAAACCATTTGCAAATCATTTTTCAAACATTTTATTTCACACAAAGAAATTAATTTTACAATCAAAATCTTTTACAAAGGTTGAAAACATGTAACAAAATGTTTTTACAAATAGTTTTTAAAAGATTTTCAAAAAGATTTTCAAACTATTTTTCAAACATTTTTCAAAAAATATTTTCACATGATTTATTATTCAGTAAGTACACAAAGAATTTGAGGAATAATCACATCTTTTTAGTAAGAATTTTAATGAATTATTAAGAAAAATATGAAAGTACGAGTTATGGCTAAAGTATATACGTAGTATATACGACCCCCCTATACTTAGCTTGAGCTATGTCCTCATAGATCGGAGAGAAAAGAGAAGACATAACTCGTACTAAGTATAGGCAAGTCAAATGAATAAATAAATATAAAGATATGAATGAATCAAAGGAATGAGAAGTCGACCGTCCCCCCATACTTAGGATCAAATAATCCTAAGTATAGCAAACTGTACACAATGCAGGGAGGGTCAAGGGTGGGAATGAACAGATCGTACTCAGATTGTCTCCCCCTATACTTAGGGTAAGATATCCCTAAGTATAGACAAGAAGAGGAGACAATGGAGAGGATCGAAAAGAATAGAATCACTCGGGGTGCACACCCCCCTATACTTAGGTCAAAGTACGTCCTAAGTATAGAAAACTATCTACAAGGGGCGACACCTTTTTGATAGATACAGGAGATAGAAGAGGAAAAGAAGAAAAGATGAAAAGATATGAACATATGGATATATACAGCAGAAGATGGAAGTGATAATCATGTACGAGATGCAAATGATCGGAGTCAAAGAACATATCTCATACCAGAAAAATGGAGGCAATGTCAACGGTCGGCGGATCATGATCTAGATATAACTTCAGGCGCAGACCGTTGACACGGAAGGTAGAGGAAGATGACGGTTCGGATATATCAATACTGCCATTGTCATGTACCTTGCTGACCACATAAGGACCTTTCCACTTGCTCTGTAATTTCTCTGGAAATAATTTCAGACTGGAATCAAACAACCATACGTGCTGATCGGGCTCATACTATTTATGGCTGATATGGGAATCGTGCCATGTCTTGACTTTCTCCTTGTATTGTAGGCTGCTGGAAAAGGCTGTATCTCTCAATTCCTCCAGGGCTGTCAACTCTGCTCTTCTCTGTTTTCCTACACTCTCGGGATCTAACAGTAACTCAGTGACTGCCCAGAATGATTTGTGCTTGATTTCCACTGGCAAATGGCACGGCTTGCCATAGACGAGACGAAAGGGAGATGTCCCTAATGGATTCTTGAAGGAGGTCCGATAAGCCCACAAGACCGAGTCCAAAAGCTGTGACCAATCCTTTCGGTCTGGGCGGACAACCTTCTGTAAGATCGTCTTGATCTTCCTATTCGATACTTCGGCAAGACCATTAGTTTGAGGGTAATATGGCGTGGCAACACGATGGTCAATGCCGAACTCGTCTGCAAGGGCCCTGACTTTATCATTAATGAAATGAGACCCCCGTCTGAAATCAGAACTCTAGGTACCCCGAACCGTGAAATGATATTTTTCCTCAAAAATTTACACACGATTTTAGCATCTACGGCTCGGGCGGGGATGGCCTCAACCCAACGGCTGATATAATCTACAACAAGCAAAATATGTTCGAATCCTTGACTCTTATGAAATGGGCCCATGAAATCAATCCCCCATGCATCAAAGACCTCACAAAAGTGAATGGGTTGCATGGGCATCACGTCTCTCTATCTGCAAGTACCCATCTTCTGATAGTCAGTACACCCCTTCACGAATTCATTTGAATCCTTGAAGAGAGTAGGCCACCAAAGGCCGGATTGAAGCACCTTTTGTGCTGTCCTTTTTCCAGAATGATGTCCTCCTTCCTCAAGCTTGTGGCAATATGTGAGGACGCTATGCTGCTCTTCTTGAGGAATGCACCTCCTCCAGATGCTATCCCCTCCTTCATGATAAAGGATTGGATCTTCCCAATGGTAAAACTTGGCCTTAGCTAGGAAGGTCTCAAGTTTCTGCCTGGGCCAACCTTGAGGGGCCGTCTTGGCAACAAGATAGTTTACAAAGTCGGCATACCATGGGAGTGAGGCGACAACCAAGATCGCCTCATCTGGAAATGTCTCTGTTATAGGTGCGCTGGGATCAGATTCCTCAAGATTCTCCAAACGGGAGAGATGATGCACCACCACATTCTTAACTCCAGGATTATCCTTAATCTCAATATCAAACTCCTATAGCAGAAGGATCCATCTGGTGAGACGAGCTTTGGCATCCTTCTTAGCCATTAAGTATCGGATGGTGGTGTGATCTGTGTAGATAGTCACTCTAGATCCGAGAATGTAAGATCGATACTTATCCAAAGCAAAAACTACGACCAGCATCTCTTTTTCTGTCACAGTATAATTTCGCTGAGCGGCATCCAAAGTCCGGCTGGTGTAGTGAATGGAAAACAACAATCCCTCCCTTCTCTGTCCAAGCACAGCCCCAACGACAAAATCTGAAGCATCCGTCATGATCTCGTATGGAAGAGACCAATCGGGTGGATGAAGGACATGAGCTGTGACAACCATATTCTTGAGAGTCTCAAAGACGCAAGACACTTATCATCTACAATGAACACGGTGTCTTTCGTCAGTAAATCAGTAGGCGACCAGGAAATTCGACTGAAGTTATGAATGAACCGTCGGTAGAAACCGACATGCCCCAGAAAAGACCGCAATTGACGCAAATTGGACGGCGGAGTGAGTTTTCTGATGATATCCACCTTGGCCGGATCAACCTCCATGCCCCTGTCAGAGATGATATGACCAAGGACCGTTCCTTGTGTCACCATGAAGTGACTCTTCTCCCAAGACAAGACAAGATTGACCTCAATGCAGGGCTGAAGCACACGGTCTAGGCAATCAAGACAAGCATCAAACCCATCGCCATAGACCGGGAAGTCATCCATGAAGACCTCTAAACAGTCACCCACCATGTCCGAGAATATGGACAACATGCACCTTTGGAATGTCGCGGGGGCGTTACATAGACCAAAGAGCATCCGCCTGAAAGCATAAGTCCCAAACGGACAAGTGAATGTCGTTTTCTCCTGGTCTTTAGGCGCAATGGCCACTTGATTATAACCAGAGTACCCGTCGAGAAAGCAGTAATGACTCTTCCCAGCCAGTCTTTCGATAATCTTATCAATGAATGGCAATGGGAAATGATCCTTCTTGGTGGCCTGATTCAATCGTCTGTAGTCCACACAGACCCTCCAAGAAGTTGGTACCCAGGTAGCTATCTTCTCTCCAGACTCATTCACAACTGTAGTGATGCCCGTCTTCTTGGGCACCACATGTAATGGACTAACCCACTTCGAGTCGGAGATGGGGTAGATAAAATCGACGCTCCACCACCTTGATATTTCTTTCATGACCACATCTCGAAGATTCGGGTTCAGCCGTCGCTGGAACTCGCGCGAAGGCCTAGAGTCCTCCTCAAGATAAATGTGGTGGGAGCACAGAGCCAGACTAATCCCCTGGAGATCAGCTATACTCCATCCTATCACCTTGCGGTTTCTTTCAAGGACCTCCATCAGACGATATTCTCGTTCTCCAGTCAAATCTGCTGAGATAATGACTGGGTGCATATCTGACTCACCCGCAAGGAATCTATACTTCAGCGACTACGGTAGAGGTTTCCGTTCTGGACAACTGGGAGGTGGCAGATCTGGCTTCTGATATGTCTGTGTGAAGGCGACCAGGTCTGCATGAGAGAACTCTAGCTCTGCATGAATTTCCGACGAAGGGAAGCCTGTTGAATCGTCTATGAACTGCACTGGCTCACACTCCATCCTAGCTGTCGGCTCAGAAGGAATTAGACATGGCAAATAGTCATCAAAATCATCCCAATAAATGTCCGAATCCGAGGGATCTGAATTAGAAGAACAGGACTGAAAATCATCACCACTCGTCCCAACACTGTCAGCCTCAATTGTATCCTCATCCAGGGGTGTGCTCTCCAGGCTCTCAACTGCCATAAGCTTTAAATATCGGGAATCTTTAGGCAAGGCAAGGGTTTGTGCTATGGGATCTGTCCAAATGGATTCATTATCTGTCATCACAAAGTCGCACTCCTAGTGGATGTCTAGCTCGTTTTCTATCATTTGCGTGGCTTCGCTGGACTGCTCTGAGCATGCTAATTCTCTCTCTCTGGTCTCATCGATTGTCTCTATTTGTATGGTTTCACCCTCTACGCGAAAGCATACCTTCCCGCTATCATGATCGGTCACCGCCTTGGCTGTGGCCAAGAATGGGCATCCAAGTATGATGGGGGTATCAGTTACCGACTCAGGGGTCTCCATGTCCAACACAACGAAGTCCACGAGGAATTTCAGGCCCTGAATGGTAACGGACCACATCTTTCAATAAACCCTTCGGCCTCTTAATCGACCTATCAGCAAACTGAAGGACCGTCCTGCTCCGAAGAAGAGGACCAAACTCGAATCGGCCGAGTAAGGCTGCCAGAAGAAGGTTAATAGAAGAGCCGTTGTCTAATAGAGTAAGATCGAACTGCTGCTCCTGAATCTCGCGTCTGACATAGGAAGCTCCTGTATCGGGTCTCTTGGCTGGCAATGTGTTCTGAATGGCGCAGCAAGTGTGATGGGTGAGCACATGGATCTGATCTCTGTACCTCCTCTTCCTGCGGATTGTAGTTTCCTCTTTCAAGTTCTTTTTGAGGAAGGGGATGTGCTCAAGTGCTTCTCATAGAGTCAGCTGAATGTGGAATCTATCAATCATTTGGTTGTTGATCTCTACTTGATGGGTTTTTTATGATTTTCTTTTAAATTCCCCTTCGCCAAGCGGAGTGCTTCAGGGAAGGGGATAGTAGGGGCCTCCTCAGATGGAGGACTAGGATTAGGTTCCTGTGCCTGTAAAGGAGTAGAATCCATGCAATCATCATCATGCAACACATATGGATCTGGAGTATATGCAGAAGCATTTCCTTTATTCATATTTTTGTTCTTTCTCTTGTTACCACAGTCCTGAGATACAAAAGGTGGTAACACCACAGATGGAAGCTCAACAAAAGTAGATGTGGTGGCCTCAGTACCACCACCAGCACCTATCTTCGCGGCATCAGCACCGCGCTCTGGCATATCATCAAAAATGGTGGCTTCAGCACCACCGTCTGCATCTGGTGTCACGATGGCCTCAGTACCGTCGTCTGGATCTCCATCATTGATGGCCTCAGCACCACCATCTTTAACATCATCATTAGCGGCATTAGCACCGCTACTCTGCTCCTCTGGTGCTCTGGATTCTTTATGTTGCTATCGCTCAGATGAGGCGCCGCCGGCTGGCATCCTACCGCTCCTAGTAGTCACAAAATCAACATCATACAAAGTAGAAGACATGTCACTCAAATAACCACTAGGAGAGACATCCTCTGTGAACTGTACCTGCACAGACTTTCTTTTCATGCTGTTTGGATTGGGCTCAATTTGAGCTGGTATGGCGGCTTTGCCCTTAATCAAGTCCCTCACCTCCTGCCGGAACTCCTCCATGTCTCGCCGGTAGGACTCCCGATGCTCAGAGAGTAGTCGGGCGAGGTCATCTAATGCGGGGTTCTCAAAGGCAGGTGCCTGAGAACCGGATGTACTCCCCTGCTGGAAATGAGGCTGTTGCTGCTGATACTGGGGAGGATGAGAATATGACTGCTGAGGCAGCTGATGCTGCCTCCACTGCTGTCCCTGGTAGGTGGGACGAGGACCATTCTGGTTCTGCTGCTGGGCATATTGGGGTTGCTGCTGCTGCTGTGGCTCGCTGTTCTGATATCCTTGAGCAGGCGACTACTTTTGGGATGAGGAGCGACCATGACCCCAACGGAATCCGGGGTGATCACGATGAATCCCGGGCTGAGGGTACCGATCGTACCAAATCCCATTGACTTCCATTAATGGGTCCTGCTCAAAGGACGGTGGTGGGAGAACTGCCAGTGGCTCCTCCGGCTAGCAGACCATCATCTGAGTGTCCTGAGATGGCAGCTGCGCTGGGTAGTATTGTAGTAACGGAACCGGTTCTGCCTGGATGTGGTTGACCTGGCAGTACGAGGCAGAGGGCTGGGATGAGTTGCTACTGCTCGGATCACCACGTGACCTGGGAGGCTGCTAGGAAGAAGCTTGTGCCTCCTGGACGTAAAGGATCTGTCTCTTCAGGTCACTCGTTGTCTTGGCAATCTGGTCCATCTGGGCCATGCCTTGCATCTGTTTCTTCTCAAGGATCTCGAGACGGTCCAGTTTCTCACTGATGATGCCCATGTCGGCTGCGGCTGATTCGGCTTGGGATGTAGCTGCCGACGAAGTGGTAGGACCAGCATCGATGCGGGCGATCCTCTAGAATGATCCCGCTCCTTGCGGGGGCTTTTGTTGTGTGTAGACGTGAGCCTGGGCCATGACGGTTGAATTCTCTGCCATGCCTTCATATATGGCCCAAACATCGTCTTCACCCTTGGAGAAGTAAGATCCACCGCAAGAGGTGTTAACAAGCCCCTACAGCTTCGGTGTCAGCCCACAAAAGAAACTTTGCACTAGATTGGGTTTAGATATGTCATGTTGTGGACACCGGTTGATGAGCTCTCTGAATCGATCCCAGGCTTCATGGAACTGTTCATTCGGGATCATGACGAAGTTGTTGATCATGGCTCTAGCTGCATTCGTCCGGCCGAGAGGGTAGTATTTCTTCAAGTATGCGGTCCGGAGATCTGCCCATGTGTCGACAAATCGCCACAAATTTTTGAGCCAGTATGCGGCCCTGTCAACCTAGGAGAAAGGGAAGGCGATCTTCTTGATAGTGTCCTCGGTCATCAGCCTATCATGGATTGTGCTGCAGATCATTTCAAATTCTTGGAGGTGGAGGTGTGGCTCTTTGGTTGGCAACCCATGGAATTTGGGTAGAAGCTGAATGGTATGGGGCCGAAGCTCGAATTCTCCATGGATAGGAGGGAGTTGGATCCATCGGTGAGTGAGGGATGCGGCAGGATTGTGTAATTCCCTCATGATGGTCTGTGGTGGTCTCTCAGCTTCTGGATCTCCTCCTTCTGCGATGGGTATATCTTCTCCACCACCTGTGGCTCTGTTCTCTCAATCTGCTCTCATCTGTGCCAGCTCTCGCATCATGTCACCCATGAATGCTCCTTGGTCTCTGATTTGTCTCTGCATGGTCTCCAAGGAGGCTAATAGTGAATTGTTGATGGCAGCTTGATCAAATAGGAAATGAGGTTGTTCCTGCTCATCCGGGTGGTCTCTGTCTGCCATGTCTGGATTCTCTGAAAATGCAAAAGAACCCATCTCAGGTGTCGTCAAATGCTCTGAGCTCTGTGATGCACTAAATTCTGAAACTCTTGGACTGATGGAAGGAGAATGAGAAGGGTGGTCGAGGGGGAACAGGGCGGAAGTGAACTCAGGCGCGGAGAGCGGACTCTCCGAGGTTGTCCTAGATGAATAAGGAGGAGTGCTGGATAGCGGTGCCGACAAGGTCAGCCTAAGAGATCTCCGTCCCATCATCTTGATTATTTGAGAAGATGAAGGCTAAGAAATGGAGTAGAAGAAGGAAGTGACAAAATTGTGCATGATTGTGCGGTGTTTTTGATCTTGACCTAGATTCAACTAGCAATCAAACACAAGACGAGGATTCACCAACTCAACACGTGAAGCCGTAAGGGTTCGGCTATTATCTTTGTAATTTTTAGCTTGAATTCAGGAATTTATCTTTTAACGAGTCCTTAGAGCGCTACGCCTATAGGAGAGATAGTACTACCGGAAGAGTATCCCGTACTTGTCCTCCTCCTGTGTAACTTGTAGCTTGCGCTTTTTGAGGTCCTTGTAACCCTTCCTGGATCCCTACTCAGCCAAAAAAATAGAGAAAGGAAACCAATAGGTGAAACCGATACTTCAGGACTCGCTCGCAATGGAATCACCCGTGAGCGTGCAAGAACCTACTCAGACGCGAGACGATGAGACAGATACCCCTGTGAAGGCGTGGCCTAGGCTCGATACTTCAGACAAGGTCGATGCTCTACACAATAGAGAGTCACCAATGCTGACCAAGCCCTACTCATCCACGTACGATAGAAGCACCAATACTTCGAAAATCCAGGTGATACACAAGGCAGCCACAAGCTGGGATTTGGGCTCTAATCGTTATGAAGCACTCAACTCACTTGGAAGGAGACCTTCCCATGCAACCTGAAGACAAGTGAGGGTGTGACTCTCCCCAATCAATGAGTCCAATTACCAATTTTATTTAGGTCAAAGTTTTCTTAGCAATCCCTTTTTAAATTTTTCTGGTGTTATCGCTTCTTTTGAGTAGATTCAAACAAGCGCCTAACGTTTTAGTTTTTTTTCTTGATTCCTAATTGATCCAAAAATAGAGGGAGAATAGAGTCGAAAAAGCCAATGCAAGTGGCACTAAGATGGAAATCTCACCTTAGTGCCTAAATAATGAATGCAAAGATAGAAGACTTACAATGACTCCCAGCTCTCTCCATGCGGGATGCAAAACAGGAATTTATAAACCTATACTACATGCTGATCACGCAAAATTCCCGAACAACTAAGGTAGAAAATAAGTCACAATGTCGTTGTCCTCAGTCACTCGAATGCGTAAATCAAGAAAATAAACCACTCAAAGAAATCGAACAATCAAAACACAGAATAGAGCGGTCCTGCTATAAGATTAACCTGGTATAGCTCCCAGGGTCGAACACAAGGAGCACAGATTGGCTAAAATAGCCTACGATGTAGTCAAGAATCCAAGAAAGTCTTTTTTATGGTTTTTATTTGTTTTTATATTTTTTTTTAGATTTTTTAATGAAGAGAAAATAAGAAAAAGTGAATGCAATGCAACTTCAACAATTTATACAAGATACACAAATGATGCAAAAATTATGGAAAAATGGTTTTTATGTTTTTTAAGTTTTTTACTGTTTTTGGTGAATTTTTGGAATTTTTCTAATGGGTAAATTAATTATTAAAAATCAAACAATGCAAGAAAAATAGGGTACTGTCCAGCAAGGCTTAAGATCCAAAAATAAAATACTCTTGGATCTCAAAAAGCCCTAGAGGTATTTTTCCTATATTCTAGAAAGAATAAGGAAAATTTAGGCACCCTAATTATTGTTTTTGGATTTTTAATTTATTTACTACAATTTTTATGAGTTTTTAGGGGTTTTTCAATTTTTATGGTTTTTTATGCGATGAAAAATAGCCAAAATTGGCTAGAAAATCAACCAACAAGCAAATAACAGTACCTAATTTTTTTAGAATTTTTAGTGGAGTTTTTATATTTTTTTGGTATTTTTAAAGTCAGGCAGTGAATAAAAAGAGGGTTTTTGAATTTTTTAAAAATAATAAATCAAATCAAAAATGTCCCCAAAAATCATAGAAATTTCTACACCATGGCAGGAGCCATGTGTCAAAATTTCATTGGATTTGGAGTTCGTTTGATATTTTATTCAAAAATAATTGTGGGGCACTGTGCACAGGGACCTAAGTGCAAATACCCAAAAGTTCTGGGGTCCTGGTGCAAATTACCCAAGAAATCACGTGCCAAGCACGTGTCTGGGGCACACAGGGACCTAAATGTAATAAAAACCAAGTCCTAGGGCTATTTGATAACTCGTATCAAAAGCCCAGGGGTATGGTTGCAAAAAGCCCAAGAAATAACGCACATGTGCAAAACAATGCTCACAGGGGCATAAATGCAAATAAACAAAACATTTTATTCAATCAATAACAACCAGAACATACAGGGCATATATTGCAAATAACCCAAAAAGACACGTGCTGACGCACGTGGGTCTCTACTGGCAGGGGTATAATTGCAAATAAAATAAAGTGCGAGGTCCAGAATGCAAATGACCCAGAAAATAAACAACGTAACTTAAAAATTACAGGACTAAAATGAAATGCGACAAACAGAGGGGGTCCTATGAAATTTACCCCTTTATTAATATCGACGGCCCGATGGTGACGCGTGGATGATCGGACGGTGGAGATGCAACGCGCCTTTAACGCTGTAAACGCTGGCCTGATCTGACGGTTGGAGTGCGTCCACGTGGATGATCGGACGGTTGCGGCTGGTGGGCGCTCCAGATCACTCCTCCTCTGATCGGACGGTGGAAGCAGCTCCAAGGATGGACGGTGCGGATCTGAACTGGAGCGAGGAGATGCAATCAACGGCGGCTGGAGGTCCTGGAAGAACTGGTCCCCGGCGAGACTCGCCGGGCTCGTACGTGCGCTCGGGACCTCCGGTGAGCCTCCTGAAGGTCGGAGAAGAATCGCGGGAGGCTCCCGCGTCTGCCGGTGGTCTCCAACGGTCAAACCAAGCTCCGAGGAGCTCGAGCAAGCCCGGCGGAGCTGGGTCTCCTGGCTGAATGGCGAAGGGCCTCAGACGCCCTCGTTTGAACCTGCAAAAGAGACCAGAAGACTCGCGGGTCGAGGGCAAAGTGCCTCGACCCGGTTAGGCGGCGTGAAGGTGGAAGGTGCGACGTGGCGGATGAGCTCCGGCGAAGCGACGGCGGTGGAGCTCGACTCCCAGATCCTGTGCGATCTGGGTTGTGCGGAGGGGTGAAGAAGGTGCGTGAGGAGGTTGCGAAGGTGCTGATCGGGTCGGATTGGAAGATGGGTGATCGGAGTGGCCGGAATCGGAGGGATGCGTCGGAGATGGAATTGGGCGTAATCTAAAATTAAGCTAAACTAGAGGGATCTAAGGTTACCTGGTGGCTGAAGTAGACTGGGCTGGAGATGGGCTATCTCCGGGTCGTAGCTTCGAAGGGCGTCAAGGCCTGAAGCTCGGTGCTCGACGCTGGCGGCGGAGCAAGTACGGCGAGGTTCGCCGGATCGATGGATTCAAGTCCTCGCCTCACTGCAACAAGGGCTGGCGCTCGCTGTCACTCAGGCGGAGCCAATGGAGGTCACGGGGGAGGAAGAGAAGGGCCAAAGATGCGGCGCGAGGGCGGCGGAGGTGATGGTTATATAACGTGACCGGGCGATTAGGGTTGAGTGAGGACGGCGATGGAAAGTGTAGATTCGATGGCGGGAGATCCGGCGAGGGAGAGGGATGAGTGGCGAAGGATCCGGGCGCGGGGGTTGAGTGGATGACAGCCTGGTGCGCGTGGGAAAAATCGGGGAAGATGGGTGCGGCGCGCACATTCCAGAAAAGGAAAGGGTCGCGGGGGAGTTGACCGGGGTCAACATTCCCCCGTGGCCCAATCAGACTCTGCCACGTGTATGCGATTTTTGTTTTATTTTTTTAGGGCAAAAATAGGTCGAATTAACTAAAACTCAAAACATAAAATATTTTTCTTTTATTTTTTTCTATTTTTTGGTGATTTTTAATTAATTTTTGGAAATAAAAATAGGTTAGCTATATACATAGGTATATGTACACTATATGAATTTTTTTTATTTTTGATTTTTTTATTTGTTATTTTTTTTGTATTTTTATGCCCATTTTGTATTTTATTTATTTACAAGATGAATTATGGAATAAAAGAATATTTTTATTTGATTTTTATCAATTATAAACAAGAGTGAAATAAATAAATATATACATTTATATACATGGTATAAATACAATGTTATTTCAATTTTGTGATTTTTATTTGATTTTTATTTTGTTTCTTGTTATTTATTTTATTTACAACATGTAACAAAGAATATTTACAAAAATTTTAGAAAATAAATGAATTTATTTATAGGGTTAAATAAATACAAAGGTGTGGTGTATGCACAAGGTGAAGGAAGGGTATTTTTGGCTTTTTGATTTTTTTATCTTTTTATTTTGTTTTTAATAGAATATACAATATGTACAAGTATCTTTTTGGGTGAGGAAAATAAATAGTTTTATTTATTTACAGATATACACAAATGAGCTCCTATCTCCCTCTACTTGTGGCTTTTATGCGGTCAGGCCCATGCTGAGCCCTCCCTTGGGTTAGGTTGCTCAATATTTATGCTAAATATTTCCCTCTTTTTCTTTTTGCTCTTTATTCTTTTATTTTGTGCACAAAAACATGCTAATTATAGGTTTTTACACAATGCATGCTTTTGGTATTTATTGGTATTTACACATATCTACATGTATTTGCAAAGGTTTTTGTAGCTAAAATAGAAGAATAAAGAGTGATGAATGGGTATTCATCACCCCCCTATGCTTAACTTTGCTAGTCCCTTAGCAAACACTTATTTGAAAAAGAAGTGAAAAATAAAGAAAAAGAAAAAGAAAAAGAGGATGTACATGGATCAAGGTTGACATATTAAATTTTTGCCTTCATTAACTTGAAATATGGAGCTCGATCAGATCTTTGGATTATTAATGTGTCGGAACCTTATTTGGACTTAAGCCTAAAACTCAACAGCCTCCAAGTTCCACCAATCTATGGGCAAGACTCCTCAATAAACCAGATCAGAACAAGTCTACATACACAAACTCTAATGACCATGAATCTTTTCTTGCTGTGTAAGTGATATGTGGCTCCCCACCTCAGAAGTGACAAAGACACAACCTCCCTCAACCTGGTAACTCTAATGCCTCAGTCTAGCAACTCTTTCCTCGAGAAGCGGGGTATTCCCTTCTAAGTTCAAGTGCAACCGGCTCAAGAAGAGGGGGTAGAAGTATAGAGTTTTGGAAGCCTAGCCAGTGTAGCTAAGTCTCCCGCTGCAAGCTTCATGAGATGTAACATGATACCATAAGCTTTTGCTTCATACTCCGGTGGGGTTATTAAATTTTCAATCCGACCCACCACTTTTTTGGAGTTCTTTTTGCATTTTTGCATTTTTTTTTTTTTTTTTTTTTCAACAACTTCTGTACAACATATCTACATGGTGCAGCATATATAAGAAATTTCCCCTTGAGCCAGTAGACTATCCCTCTTTTGAAGCTTTATTGCAACCCACAGCTTCTGTCTTTAGCTTTCAACACCACTAGACCAAGTTGAGGTGCACTTCCTTCACTATAAGAAGAAGAGAGGTTCCGCCTAGAAGTACTACCCTCATATGCTACCCCAAGCCAAAGGAAACTGCCTCCTCACCACCTCATCCATGGAGAGCCATGTGTAAAGTGCAGGTGCAAGTTAAGCCATTGTCTCTGAGAGTCATGCGTGTGTTGTTAAGTGCTCTACTTAGGCTCATCAAGATGACATATGCTCATAGCCTAGTGGACTCAAAGAATTAAGTCCTTATGGACCTGAAAAGCCTTAACCCTAAGTCCTACAAGGTTCCTCTTGAAGTTAAGTGAATTAAGATCTTTTCAAGCTCCATTTCTCAATTTAATTCCAGGCTTAGTTTAAATGTCAACTCTCATCCAGGAAAAACTATATACATATATGTACACAAGATGCTATTTACAAATATTTTACAATCATGCAAAAATTTTTGAAAAATGTTTTGAAATCATGAATGAATGATGCATGAGGTGCAGGTTTTGCAAAAAGATATTTACAAACATTTACACAAGATTTTTGCAAACTTTTGATTTTCAAAACATTTTGAAAAAAAATTTGTACTATATACATAATTTTGATACAAAAATATTTACACAAGCTTTACACAAAAGATTTTTGAAATCATTTTTACAAAAATACTTTATACACTAGCTATGTATGTGCAAGAATAAAAGAGGTTTATGTACATGAAAAATTTTTAATTTTTGTGATTTTTGTGATTTTTAGCCATTTTATTTATTAACACACTCACACAAAGTACGAGTTATGGCTAAAGTATATATGAAATATGTACACACCCCCCTATACTTAGCTCGAACGATGTCCTCAGAGTGATCAAGAGTGATGAAGAAGACATAACTCGTGCTTAGTAAAAGGGAAGTGAAAAGGAATGGTATACTACAACGACGAATAAATGAATAGAATAAGAGGAACTCGGTGGTTTCCCCCTATACTTAGGATTAACTAATCCTAAGTATAGAAAGCTGTACATGAAGGGAAAGTCGAGTGAAGAAGATACAGAGTCTGCCCCCCCTATACTTAGGGTAAAATATCCCTAAGTATAGGCAGCAAAAACAAGAGCAGAAAGAATGAAAAGAATAATCGCAGGTCCGACATCCCCCCTATACTTAGGGTAAAGTGCACCCTAAGTATAGCATAATCACAAGATGAGAGATGGGATGTGGGACTAAAGAATAGAATGATATGGACAACTGGATCTATACAGGCGGAGGAACAGTGAAAATCAGGCGTGAGATGTAAGAGATGTGAGTCAAAAGACCACATCTCACGCAAAATGAATAGCAGCAATAATAACGTCCCGCGGCTCATGATCTAGAAATGGTTTGAGCCGCTGGCCGTTCACTCGAAAGGTACTCTCAGAAGATAACTCAGATATATCAATGCTACCGTTATCGTGTACCTTTCTGACCAAATAGGGTCCTTTCCATTTGCTCTGTAGCTTCCCTGGAAATAATCTAAGCTTTGCATCAAATAGCCATACTTTCTGTCCAATCTCAAAATGCTTGTGGCTGATATGAGAATCATGCCACTCTTTGACTTTCTCCTTATAATGTAGGCTGCTTGAGAAAGCTGCATCTCTAAGCTCTTCCAGGGCGGCTAACTCTGCCCTCCTTTGGTCTCCTATACCATTTGGATCCATTAATATGTCTGTAACTGCCCAGAGTGACTTGTGCCTCAACTCAACAGGTAGATGGCAGGGCTTGCCATACACGAGGCGAAAGGGAGATGTACCCAATGGAGTCTTGAAAGACGTCCGATATGCCCACAAGACCGAGTCCAAAAGTTGTGACCAGTTCTTTCGGTCAGGGCGGACGACTTTCTGCAAAATATTCTTGATCTCCCTATTCGACACTTCGGCTAGACCATTTGTCTGTGGATGATACGGTGTAGCAACACGATGGTCTATGCCGAACTCTCTAGCAAGTGCCTTCACCTGGTCGTTGATGAAATGAGATCCCCCATCAGAAATAAGAACTCGTGGAACCCCGAACCGCATAATGATGTGTCTCTTCAAAAATTTGCAAACTGTCTTTGCATCTGCGGCTCGGGCGGGGATACCCTCAACCCAACGACTAACATAATCTACGGCCAACAGAATGTACTCAAATCCCTGACTCTTAGGGAATGGACCCATGAAATCGATGCCCCATGCGTCAAAAACCTCACAGAAGTGAATGGGCTGCATCGGCATCATATCACGCTGTCCACAAGTGCCCATCCTCTGACAGTCAGTACACCTCTTCACGAACTCATCAGAGTCCTTGAAGAGTGTAGGCCACCACAAACCGGATTGGAGCACTTTCTGTGCCGTTCTCCTCCCAGAATGATGTCCTCCTGCCTCAAGCTTGTGGCAGTAAGTGAGGACGCTATGATGTTCCTCCTGAGGAATACACCGACGCCAGATGCTATCCCCTCCTTCGTGGTAAAGGATGGGATCCTCCCAGTGGTAGTACTTTGCCTTCGCAAGGAAGGTCTCAATCTTCTGCTTGGGCCAATCTTGTGGAACTTTCCCAGCAACGAGAAAGTTCACAATATCGGCATACCACGGGAGTGAGGCGATAGTAAGGATCGCCTCATCTGGGAAGGTATCACAAATGGGATCAATCTGCTCTGTCTCCTCAGGCTGCTCTAATCGGGATAAATGGTCCGCCACCACATTCTTGACTCCAGGCTTATCCTTGATCTCAATGTCGAACTCCTGGAGTAGAAGGATCCATCTGGTAAGTCTGGCCTTGGCATCCTTCTTTGTCATGAGGTACCTGATGGCGGTGTGATCTGTGTACAAGGTCACTCGGGATCCAATGATATATGATCTGAATTTATCTAGGGCAAACACTACTGCTAGCATCTCCTTCTCTGTGACTGTATAATTCCGCTGGGCGGAATCCAATGTGCGGCTAGCATAGTGTATCGCAAATGGTACTCCATCCCTCCTCTGTCCTAGCACTGCCCCTACGGCAAAATCGGAGGCGTCCGTCATGATCTCGAATGGGAGAGACCAATCGGGTGGCTGAAGGACAGGAGCCTCAATAACACACTGCTGGAGAGTCTCAAAGGACGAAAGACACTTGTCATCAACAAGGAACTCGGTGTCTTTCGTCAAGAGGTCGGTCAACGGTCGGGCAATCTTGCTAAAATCATGAATAAATCTTCTATAAAAACCAACATGCCCCAGAAATGACCGTAACTGCTTCAGATTGGACGGCGGTGTGAGTTTCCTAATGACATCAACCTTGGCCGGATCAACCTCCATGCCTCTGTTGGAGATGATGTGGCCAAGCACCGTCCCTTGAGTCACCATGAAGTGACTCTTCTCCCATGACAGAACCAAGCGGGTATCAATACATCGCTGGAGCACTCGGTCTAGGCAGTCAAGACAGGAATCAAAACCGTCGCCGTAAACCGAGAAGTCGTCCATGAAGACCTCCAAACACTCCCCTACCATGTCCGAAAAGATTGACAGCATGCATCTCTGAAAAGTCGCAGGGGCGTTACATAGCCCGAATGGCATGCGTCGGAAGGCGTAAGTACCGAAGGGACAGGTAAAGGTGGTCTTCTCCTGATCCTCAGGAGCGATGGCCACCTGGTTGTAGCCTGAGTACCCATCCAGGAAGCAGTAATGGCTCTTCCCTGCCAGTCTCTCTATGATCTGATCAATAAAAGGCAGGGGGAAATGGTCTTTCTTGGTGGCTTGGTTGAGTCTCCTGTAGTCAACACAAACACGCCAAGAGGTGGGTACTCGTGTAGCAATCTCCTCTCCCGACTCACTGATCACAGTAGTGATGCCCGTCTTCTTGGGCACCACATGCAAGGGGCTGACCCACTTGGAGTCGGAAATGGGATAAATAAAATCTGCACTCCACCATTTTGATATTTCCTTCATAACAACTTCTCTTAGGTTAGGGTTCAATCGCCGCTGGAACTCACGCGACGGCTTCGCCCCTTCCTCAAGATAGATATGGTGGGAACACAATGAGGGGCTAATCCCATGGAGATCTGCTACGCTCCATCCAATTGCCTTGCGGTTCTTTTCAAGAACCTCCATCAGACGGGATTCTTGTTCTCCAGTCAGATCTGCAGAGATGATGACTGGGTACATCTCAGACTCTCCCGCAAGGAATCGATACTTCAGCGAAGTAGGGAGCGGCTTTAGCTCTGGACAGCTGGGTGCTGGCAAATCTGGCTTCTGAAGAAGATGTGTGTATGCGGATAATTCTGCCAAATTTGCCTGGGAAAATGAGAATGAACTCTCACAAACTGGATCTGGAGAAGGCGGGTCCTCTACATTGTCTCTGATCTGTTCTGCCTCTACCTCCTCCTCATCTGTAGGCTCATGTGGATCCAGATCTGGCATCTGATCATTACAATCTGCCCAATCAGATTCTGAATCCGAGGGATCTATATCAGACTCAGTGGCATCAGTACCACTGGAGAACAAGGTGGCATTAGCACCACCATAGAGCAGGGTGGCCTCAGTACCACCATCACTGGAAATCGTGTCGCGATCAAGATCCGACTCTGCTGACTCAATAGTATCCTGAACCAGGGCCGTGCTCTCCAGACTATCCTCTGCTATCATCTCTGCATCAGATGTATCTGAATATGAGAGGATGGTCTGTGCTGCAGGATCTGCCCAAGCTGCCTCATCATCTGTGATCACAAAATCACAGTCCTGGTGGATGTCTGGCTCTACGTCTGTCAGCTGCTCTGAATCTGTACTGCCATGTGAGCGGGATCTGGATCTGGCTCTGTGGTCCTTAACCGTCTCTATTTGTATACTCTCGCCCTGGACGCGAAAGTACACCTTCCCACTGTCATGGTCAGTCACTGCCTTGGCTGTGGCCAAGAATGGGCGACCGAGGATGATGGGGGAATCGGTCAACGAGTCAGGGGTCTCCATGTCCAGTACGACAAAGTCCACGGGGAATTGCAAACCCTGAATCGTGACGACAACGTCTCGCAACAACCCCTTTGGCCTCTTGACAGACCGATCAGCAAACTGAAGGTATGTCCTGCTCTGTACAAGAGTGCCCAGCTCTAAGTGGTGGAGAAGGGCTGCCGGAAGAAGGTTGATCGACGATCCGCTATCTAAGAGAGTACGGTCGAACCTCTGCTCACTGATATGACATCTGACATACGGGGCCCCTAAATCTGGCCTCTTAGTCGGCAGATGGTTCTGGATCGCGTAACACGTGGCTTTTGTTAGCACATGAATTTCTGCGGTCTTGTTCCTCTTCGTCCTCCTGACTGTGGTCCTATCTCTCAAGGATCGCTGAAGAAGAGGAATGTGCTGCAAAGCCTCATTGAGGGTCAGCTGGATATGAAATCGGTCTATCATGCTCTGGCTGAACTCCTCCTGCTCTCTCTTTTTTGGGTCTTTTTCTTTTTTCTTCCCTTTCCCTAACTCAAGGGCTCTAGGAAAGGGGATCACAGGGTCCTTCTCAGATGAAGGACTAGGAATAGGCCTAGATGATTCAATGACTGGATCCTCACAAACATCATTCACAACAGTGGGATCAAAGTAAACTAAACCTTTTCCTTTATTCAAATCAGAGTTCCGAGATACATTAGTGCGAGGAAAGACAACAGTTCTATCAGAAGAAATGTTGGTGGCATCAGTACCACCTCTAGCTGGCTCTACATGCAGATGTCTTGCGGCCTCAGTACCGCTGGCTGGCTCGGGTCTCCTGGTGGCGTCAGTACCACCTCCTCTATGTGATGAAATGGCGGCCTCAGTACCGCCGGGTGAATCAGCATCTCGGGTGGCATCAGTACCACCCTCATCATGGTGTGCGGCTTCAGTACCGCTCTCCTCTTCCTCATCTGGCGCTCTAGATGGATCCTCGTGTGGTCGCTCAGATGAGGCGCCGCCTGCTGGTCTTCTACCGCTCCTAAGTGTGACAAAATCAGCATCAAATAAATCCGACGAGATAACATCAAATGAGTCACTAGAAGTGGTAGGTTCAGTGTGAACTACCTGCTCAGATTTCCTCTTCAAATTATTCGGATTAGGCTCGATCTGTGCAGGGATGGCGGCCTTCCCTCTCATCAGGTCCCGCATCTCCTGGCGGAACTCGTCCATCTCCCGTCTAAAGGTAGCCTGCTGCTCTGTGAAGAGACGGGCTAAATCATCCATGGCGGGGCTCTCATGGGAGCCCGACGGGTTGCCTCTCTGATAATGAGGCTGGTGGACCTGGTGCTGCTGGGGCTGAGAGGGGTAAGAGGAATGATGCTGCTGCGGGTGAGCCTGCTGCTCACGTCTCCAACTCTGTCCCTGCTGCTGATAGGGACGAGATACGAACGATGATGGCTGGGATGCTGGGTGCTGCTGGTGATCCCTCTGCTGGGAGTACTGCCCTCCATGACCGGCTGGCTGCTGCTGGGGTTGGTTACCCCCATTCCCCCACCTGAATCCGGGATGGTCTCGTCGGATTCCAGGTTGAGGACGGTCATACCAAATTCCGTTGACATCCATCAACGGCTCTGCATCGTATGGGGCGGGTGGGAGTACATCCAGAGGCTGATCCGGCTGATATACCACCATCTGTAAGTCCGGAGATGGTGGTGCCTGGTAAGAGGGCTGCTGCTGCTGGTACGGCTCCGCCTGTACAAGGTGAACTTGTCTAGGCTGCTGCATGGAGCTGGAGCGCTGGGACGAGCTGCGGCTGCCACCGGAATCGCCTCGCGACAGAAGACGGGGCTGAGGAGCCGTCTGTGCCTCCTGAAGACACAAGAGCTGGGTCTTCATGTCGCTCAGAGTTTGTGCCATTTCCTCCATCTGAGTGATGCCCTGGCACTGCTTCTTCTCAATGATTTCCATGCGGTCCAACTTCTCACTGATAATCCCCATGTCCGCAGCGGCCGACTCTGCCTGTGCGGCTGCAACTGTGGACGAACTGGATGGACCTGCATCTACCCGTGCTATCCGCTGATACTGCACGGGTCCTGGCGGCTGAACTCTCTGAGTGTACAACCGAGTCTGGGACATCACCATGTAATTCTCGGACATCTCCTCATAGATGGCCCAGACTTGGTTGTGGTCCTTGGCAAAGTAGGACCCGCCGCAAGAAGCATTCACCAGACCCTGAAGCTCTGGCGTTAGCCCACTGAAGAAGCTCTGAACTAGGTTCGGCTTCGAAATGTCATGGTGGGGGCATCTATCCAGAAGCTCTCTGAACCTCTCCCATGCCTCATGAAATTGCTCGTTTGGTTGCATGGAGAAGTTGTTAATCAGGGCCCTCGCTGCATTCGTCCGCCCGAGTGGATAGTACTTGTTCAAGTACTCGGTGCGGAGCTGATCCCAGGTGTATACAAACTTCCCTAGATGTTTCAGCCAGGCGGCTGCTCTATCTGCCAATGAAAAAGGGAAGGCCATCATTCGAATCGTATCTTGGTCCACACGACGGTCGTGGACAGTGCTGCAGATCATCAGAAACTCCTGGAGATGGAGGTGTGGTTCCTCAGTTGCGAGTCCATGAAAGTGAGGAAGCATCTGCAGGGTGTTCGGAGGGAACTTGAAATCCCCCACGATAGCAGGAATCACTACCCACTGGTGCATCAGTGTAGATCCTGGGTTGTGAAGCTCCCGCATCGGTCTCGCTGCGGCGGCGGCTGCCGCTGCTGCGGCGGCTGCTGCTGCGGCTGCTGCCTCTGCATCAGCATCAGGGATGTCCTCTGGCTCACTCGGCTCGTCTCGCTCTCTTCGGAGTCTCTCCAACTCCCTCCTCATCTCGATCATGAAAGCCCCCTGATCGCGTAACTGGTTTTGAACTGTCTCTAAAGACGCGATCAGGGTGGAGTTGATCGCCCCCTGGTCTAAGACAAAATGTTCGGGCTGGCGATCATCTGAACTACCGGCTCCAGCCATAGGAATGTCTGCAAAATCACAAGAGCCCAACTCAGGTTCAGTCAAATGAATTCGTCTCTCTTCGGGCTCATGTCTCTCAGAAACAGAAGAAAGGGGATCGAGGGGGATCAGGGTGGATTCGAACTCGGGCCCGGAGAGCTGGTCTCGACTCTCACGGGCCAACCTGGATGATGGAGAAGACGCGCCGGAAAGCGGTGCAGCCAGAGGCTGCCTAAGAGATCGTCTACCCATCATCTTGATCTTGGCGAGTTGGGCGGATGGGATCTGGAGAAATTATGATTGCAAGCAAACCCCCGGTTCACCAACGCAACACAATGTGAAGACCGTGAAAGATCGGTCAATTTATCTGGTCAATTTTATTTGGTGAACATCCAAGATATCAGAGCGATTACGTGTGACCTGTTGGGATACCCGATACTCTCTCAACCGACTGTCCCGCACAGAAGAGTCGGTAATCAGTCGAGATGAGCACCGGAGGGCTTTACCTAGTGTTCGGGTCACTCTCTCGCACAATCAAACCAAACAATGAGGGGGTTGCTCTCCCCAAGACAAATTTTTATGGTGAGTGTCTTTTAGGGTCAATAATGTTATCCAGTCCCAATTTTTTTGTTTTTCTTTTTAAATATTTTTCAAAAATAAATACAAGCGGCCTAACGGTTTTTCCGATTCTCCTGATGATTAAGTCCAATAAAACAGAGGGAGAAGACGAAAAAGCCGATGCACGGAAAAATCAATGATGCATGCAGAGAAAGAAATGCGTACCTTGTCTCCAGCACTCTACATGCAAGTGATCCGCGCAGAATTAAAAGACAGAAATAAACTACCTAAATGGTGCAGCGGGAAAAACCGGCCTTAGACAAGCAATTTCTATTGATCGTGAAGAACAATAGTTAGCTAATCGAATAGAGTCCGGAGTCCGATCTTGGGAGTCACTCGGTGCCCACCACAGTGGGTCCTGCCAGCGCTGTATGTGACTCCTCACGGCACGTGGTCTCAAATTCAATTAAACTAACTTTTTCAGTGATTTTTATTAAGGTCCAATTACGTTCTATGGGAACAGATATTCTATTAAGTGTTGGGCCTTAGGATTCTACGTCACAATCAATCAAAATTCCTATGTCTAGGGGCTAAAACCGCGAGAAACACCGGAAAAGGCAGCTAGCTATGAAAACCACGATAAAAGCCGCGAAAATCCGGATGGGTCCCCCGAGCACACCGGTGCTCAGTGAAACAGACCCGCTAAGTTACAAATGTCCACAAGAGTCCAAAGTTCAAGTGTCCTAAATTATTACAAAAATTGTGCTCTCTCTCTCTCTCAGAAATAAAATCTCTTCTCCTCTCTCTCTCTTCCTGCTCTTCTTCCCGTGCGGGTCCTCAAAAAAAATATGCTTCAAATTCCAAGCAGTACCTCGCACAAAAAAAATCAAAGAGAGAGAATGGTCAGAAAACAACAATAATATAGAGAGAGACAAAAATAGCAGAATGAATAATTGACTACAAAGCCGTGCTCCCCGGCAACGGCGCCATTCTGATCACGCAAAATTCCCGAACAACTAAGGTAGAAAATAAGTCACAATGTCGTTGTCCTCAGTCACTCGAATGCGTAAATCAAGAAAATAAACCACTCAAAGAAATCGAACAATCAAAACACAGAATAGAGCGGTCCTGCTATAAGATTAACCTGGTATAGCTCCCAGGGTCGAACACAAGGAGCACAGATTGGCTAAAATAGCCTACGATGTAGTCAAGAATCCAAGAAAGTCTTTTTTATGGTTTTTATTTGTTTTTATATTTTTTTTTAGATTTTTTAATGAAGAGAAAATAAGAAAAAGTGAATGCAATGCAACTTCAACAATTTATACAAGATACACAAATGATGCAAAAATTATGGAAAAATGGTTTTTATGTTTTTTAAGTTTTTTACTGTTTTTGGTGAATTTTTGGAATTTTTCTAATGGGTAAATTAATTATTAAAAATCAAACAATGCAAGAAAAATAGGGTACTGTCCAGCAAGGCTTAAGATCCAAAAATAAAATACTCTTGGATCTCAAAAAGCCCTAGAGGTATTTTTCCTATATTCTAGAAAGAATAAGGAAAATTTAGGCACCCTAATTATTGTTTTTGGATTTTTAATTTATTTACTACAATTTTTATGAGTTTTTAGGGGTTTTTCAATTTTTATGGTTTTTTATGCGATGAAAAATAGCCAAAATTGGCTAGAAAATCAACCAACAAGCAAATAACAGTACCTAATTTTTTTAGAATTTTTAGTGGAGTTTTTATATTTTTTTGGTATTTTTAAAGTCAGGCAGTGAATAAAAAGAGGGTTTTTGAATTTTTTAAAAATAATAAATCAAATCAAAAATGTCCCCAAAAATCATAGAAATTTCTACACCATGGCAGGAGCCATGTGTCAAAATTTCATTGGATTTGGAGTTCGTTTGATATTTTATTCAAAAATAATTGTGGGGCACTGTGCACAGGGACCTAAGTGCAAATACCCAAAAGTTCTGGGGTCCTGGTGCAAATTACCCAAGAAATCACGTGCCAAGCACGTGTCTGGGGCACACAGGGACCTAAATGTAATAAAAACCAAGTCCTAGGGCTATTTGATAACTCGTATCAAAAGCCCAGGGGTATGGTTGCAAAAAGCCCAAGAAATAACGCACATGTGCAAAACAATGCTCACAGGGGCATAAATGCAAATAAACAAAACATTTTATTCAATCAATAACAACCAGAACATACAGGGCATATATTGCAAATAACCCAAAAAGACACGTGCTGACGCACGTGGGTCTCTACTGGCAGGGGTATAATTGCAAATAAAATAAAGTGCGAGGTCCAGAATGCAAATGACCCAGAAAATAAACAACGTAACTTAAAAATTACAGGACTAAAATGAAATGCGACAAACAGAGGGGGTCCTATGAAATTTACCCCTTTATTAATATCGACGGCCCGATGGTGACGCGTGGATGATCGGACGGTGGAGATGCAACGCGCCTTTAACGCTGTAAACGCTGGCCTGATCTGACGGTTGGAGTGCGTCCACGTGGATGATCGGACGGTTGCGGCTGGTGGGCGCTCCAGATCACTCCTCCTCTGATCGGACGGTGGAAGCAGCTCCAAGGATGGACGGTGCGGATCTGAACTGGAGCGAGGAGATGCAATCAACGGCGGCTGGAGGTCCTGGAAGAACTGGTCCCCGGCGAGACTCGCCGGGCTCGTACGTGCGCTCGGGACCTCCGGTGAGCCTCCTGAAGGTCGGAGAAGAATCGCGGGAGGCTCCCGCGTCTGCCGGTGGTCTCCAACGGTCAAACCAAGCTCCGAGGAGCTCGAGCAAGCCCGGCGGAGCTGGGTCTCCTGGCTGAATGGCGAAGGGCCTCAGACGCCCTCGTTTGAACCTGCAAAAGAGACCAGAAGACTCGCGGGTCGAGGGCAAAGTGCCTCGACCCGGTTAGGCGGCGTGAAGGTGGAAGGTGCGACGTGGCGGATGAGCTCCGGCGAAGCGACGGCGGTGGAGCTCGACTCCCAGATCCTGTGCGATCTGGGTTGTGCGGAGGGGTGAAGAAGGTGCGTGAGGAGGTTGCGAAGGTGCTGATCGGGTCGGATTGGAAGATGGGTGATCGGAGTGGCCGGAATCGGAGGGATGCGTCGGAGATGGAATTGGGCGTAATCTAAAATTAAGCTAAACTAGAGGGATCTAAGGTTACCTGGTGGCTGAAGTAGACTGGGCTGGAGATGGGCTATCTCCGGGTCGTAGCTTCGAAGGGCGTCAAGGCCTGAAGCTCGGTGCTCGACGCTGGCGGCGGAGCAAGTACGGCGAGGTTCGCCGGATCGATGGATTCAAGTCCTCGCCTCACTGCAACAAGGGCTGGCGCTCGCTGTCACTCAGGCGGAGCCAATGGAGGTCACGGGGGAGGAAGAGAAGGGCCAAAGATGCGGCGCGAGGGCGGCGGAGGTGATGGTTATATAACGTGACCGGGCGATTAGGGTTGAGTGAGGACGGCGATGGAAAGTGTAGATTCGATGGCGGGAGATCCGGCGAGGGAGAGGGATGAGTGGCGAAGGATCCGGGCGCGGGGGTTGAGTGGATGACAGCCTGGTGCGCGTGGGAAAAATCGGGGAAGATGGGTGCGGCGCGCACATTCCAGAAAAGGAAAGGGTCGCGGGGGAGTTGACCGGGGTCAACATTCCCCCGTGGCCCAATCAGACTCTGCCACGTGTATGCGATTTTTGTTTTATTTTTTTAGGGCAAAAATAGGTCGAATTAACTAAAACTCAAAACATAAAATATTTTTCTTTTATTTTTTTCTATTTTTTGGTGATTTTTAATTAATTTTTGGAAATAAAAATAGGTTAGCTATATACATAGGTATATGTACACTATATGAATTTTTTTTATTTTTGATTTTTTTATTTGTTATTTTTTTTGTATTTTTATGCCCATTTTGTATTTTATTTATTTACAAGATGAATTATGGAATAAAAGAATATTTTTATTTGATTTTTATCAATTATAAACAAGAGTGAAATAAATAAATATATACATTTATATACATGGTATAAATACAATGTTATTTCAATTTTGTGATTTTTATTTGATTTTTATTTTGTTTCTTGTTATTTATTTTATTTACAACATGTAACAAAGAATATTTACAAAAATTTTAGAAAATAAATGAATTTATTTATAGGGTTAAATAAATACAAAGGTGTGGTGTATGCACAAGGTGAAGGAAGGGTATTTTTGGCTTTTTGATTTTTTTATCTTTTTATTTTGTTTTTAATAGAATATACAATATGTACAAGTATCTTTTTGGGTGAGGAAAATAAATAGTTTTATTTATTTACAGATATACACAAATGAGCTCCTATCTCCCTCTACTTGTGGCTTTTATGCGGTCAGGCCCATGCTGAGCCCTCCCTTGGGTTAGGTTGCTCAATATTTATGCTAAATATTTCCCTCTTTTTCTTTTTGCTCTTTATTCTTTTATTTTGTGCACAAAAACATGCTAATTATAGGTTTTTACACAATGCATGCTTTTGGTATTTATTGGTATTTACACATATCTACATGTATTTGCAAAGGTTTTTGTAGCTAAAATAGAAGAATAAAGAGTGATGAATGGGTATTCATCACATGCCGATATGCAAGCGTAAATCGTCCTAAGTAGGCAATTGCCAGCGTGAAGAACCACAAGTCAATCACCAATCCTCGATCCTAAGGATCCGGTCTAGACTCACCCCTCCTTTTCTCAACAAATCGAGTTCAGGAGTAGCGCTTGATGGGGTGGGCTCGCGGCACGGCGGATCTAAGATGATGATTTAACTGTTTAATTAGACTAAGTCCAAATACGATCTATATGTGCATGCAAAGGTTATTAGTGTGTTATACCTAATCTAATCGATCAGGCAAAAGCCTAGAACTAAGGGCTCAATCCACAAAAGAAAGGGAAAATGAAATCAAAACCGGAAAATGACAGCGGTGAAAAACTCGTCAAAATCCGCGGTGAGCCCCCGGTTGAACAAACACCCAGAAATTAGGCCCTGAAGTTCAAGCGTCCAAGTCCTGTATTATTACAAATTGATAATCACTCTCTCACAAAATAAAATGCAAACTAATCTAATCACTCTCTCAATCCTCCTGCTCTCTCCTGCCGGCTTGGCTTAAGAAAAGCCGGCTCCGCTTCACGTGGTTGCTCCGGATCCCCTAGGCGATCCGCCTCGCTCCATGGTCCCTCGCAAGAAGACAAAAAGAGATGGTCAGAAAAGCTCAACAATATCTATCAAAAATCAAGAGAGATAAAATGAAGCAATGGTGGACAAACAAACACAATCAAACAAAAATGATGATCTACTCGTTGTTGCTCCCCGGAAACGACGCCATTTGATTAAGCCAAAATTCACGAGGTCTAAGTAGTGTCTCACACAAGGCAGAGACAACCGTCACTGTGGCGACCCGCAATGAATCCTGGACTAAAATCAACAATTAACCTACACTCAATCAATCAAACAATGATAAGCAGATGTGAAGTTAAAATTTATTTTTATCTCTACATAAATGATGTATAGAAGCAAGTACGTAGAGAGGTCGAACACAGGGAGCAAGGCAGGATAGATCAAAAAGTGTTTGTGTGTGTGAATGTGAAGTGTTGTCTACACTATGCTATGCAAAGATTTTTGTGGGTTTTTAATTATTAAAATTTTTTAATTTATTTTTTAATTTTTTATTTTGATTTTTAATTTTCTGATTTTCTTATTTTCTTTTTATATTTTATATTTTTCTATTTTCTTTTTCAATATTGGAATATATGGACTATATAATAAAAGAGGGGATAGAGTATTTATAAAAATATGCAGAAATACTCAAAAATTCCGAAATGAAATATTTTTGGTCTTTTTATGATTTTTTACTGTTTTTGTGATTTTTGGGTACTTTTCACAAGCTTTTTGGTATTTTTTAAAAACTGAAATAAAGGAAAATAGGGTACAAATCACTGGCTGAAGGTAAAATAGGAATGAAAAACATCAAACACCCACCAAAATTTTCCAAACTGATTTTAAAATAAAAATAAGAAAATAAGGAATCTACTGAACCTTAGTTTGTAATTTTTTGGTGTTTTCTATAATTGTTTAGACTTTTTTGAAAATTTAAGGTATTTTCTAATATTTAAGGTTTTTCTTTTGAATTTTTTAGTGATTTCTGGACTGACACTAGTAGATGATAAAACACATAAAATATATTCTTTTTGGAATTTTTTCAAAACGTTTTTATAATTTTTATCGATTTTCTAATGCAAACAGTAAGAAAAATGCTTGTTTTTTATTTTTAATAAATACAAAATGCAACAAAAATACAATGCAGAATTATGGCATGAACAAGCAAGATAACAAGAGCTTAACCTAATTTTTTGAGAATTTTTCGAATTAAGATGATGCTCCAAATAAATAAAGCAAGCACACAAAAATTCACAGCCTAGCATGGGTATAAGTACAAATATCAAAACATCCAGGGGCACACATGCAATTTTTCACAAAATATATAACTGAATATTCAATTTAATGGATCAATCCCAAATAACCAAACCCGGGAGGGTGTTCCTGCAAATCTCCCACCATGGCGTGTGACTTGCACGCGCCTGGGAAGGACTACTTCGTAATATCCAAAATAGCCAGGGACTCACTTGCAATTTTCCCAAAAAGTTAACACGAAATACAAAACTTAGCGTACTGAGACGAAATCCACAAAAGGCCAAGGGCTCATCTGCAAAAAAAAACCGGCGCCTCACGTGAACAGGTTACGTGAGGTGACGTGGCTGAGGACCCAGTTGTAAATGCTGAAAGTTCAAGGGGCTCAAGATAAATTTTACAAAACTTTAACATAGCATAGGAAAGATTAAGTACCTTAAATTAAATTACAAAAACACCATGGGTTGAGTGGCAAAATACCCAAGGCGGGCGCTGATCGGACGGTTGTGAGCCGTCCACTTGACACGTGTCGTGCGGTGGTATCGTGATACCCCTTCGGCCGCTAACGGTCCAGATTAGATAGAGATTGACTGATCGAACGGCTGGGCCTGAGCAAGATCTGAGGGCGGCTGTAGCATCTGGAAGATCTGGCTCGATCCAACGATCACGGAGGTAGGTGGATGAACAGGGAGGAACATCGCCGCGGCGAGGCTTCTTCGGCTCGATCCTCCTCCGCCGACGGTCCTTTTTGCTTTAGAATGGGCCAAACACCTCCTGCAGGTGATCTCTACTCGCCTGGGGCTTTAGAAGGTGGCGGTGGCCACTAGAGCTTGCATGCGAAGGTGGAGGAGCGAGGGTTCCCAAGATACCTCCGGCGAACTCGTAAAAATGCCCCAGGTGCTCGATACGCTCCGTTACCTGCGCAAAAAGGGTGATATGGTCGGGGGAAAATTGCCCCGACTACGTAGCGAAGTGGAATAGAGGTGTACGACAGCGGAAGGTGTGAACACGAGGTTGGCCGAAGATAGCTCCGGCGAACGATCGATTGAGCGAATCGATAGGCGAGCGGCGGTGATTAAGATGGCTTGATGAATCTATGACTATGGGGAATAAAACGAGCAAAGAAACAAATGGGATGGATACTTCAAGGGGGCAGGACCCGAGGTTGAGAAACCTCAACGGCGAGGCTCGCCGGAGGTGAGGAACGCGCCCAGAACGATTAACGTCCCTCCGCTTTGAAGGTTGTGACCTGAAGCTGTCACCTCTAGGCTTTCAACGAGAGCCAAAGGGGGAGAAATTCTGCATGGAATGCGGTTCAAATTCGAATGGGAGTCAAGGCTTCCATTTTATGTGGTTGACGGTCAGGTGGGGAAGACCGAGGTGTAGCGGGTGAATCGATGCTCCATTCCCCGAGATTTCATCTGGACGTGAATCACCTATGATCGAGGATGAAATGTCAAGAAGAAATCTATCTCAAAAAGTGCAAGATGGGGGCTGGAAAAATCGACAAAAAGGGGGGTCAACCGATGGTCTGACGACGGCATATGGGGAATGACGGCCAGTTGACCTGGGTCAACTTGGGCCGTCTCCTGATTGGTCCACGTGGACCAATCAGGAAAAATCCCTGAAAAATCATTTTATTAAATCGATTAAAAATAGAAGAAAGCCGAATTAAATTATGATTATAAAATAAGAAATATTTATTATTTTATGTAGTATTTTATTATGAATTTTAATTATTTTTATAAGGTATAAAAATAAGAGTTACCTTTTATAGCCCTTATAGGTACATATACCTATATATTTTATTAATTTAACTATTATTTTATGTTTTTAATTTATTTATTTTTGTTTATTCTTTTATAAAATTATAAAATAATTTTATATACGTAAATATATTTTTATTTTATTTTTCTGATATGTTTTGTACACTTAATAAAATAAAAGTGTAGAATGTATAGGTATATTTATAGGTAAAATACCTATGTATATGATATATACAAGTATTTTTATTTGAGTTTTATTTATGTTTTTATTCTGATTTTAATGTTAAAATGTAATATAAGTAATATTTTACGAAATTATAAAAATATAAAATTACAAAAATAATGAATAAATAATAAATTGAATATTTTAATCTGTACAAGTATACTATAAGGGTCCAAAACTCGACTTTCAAACCGTAACTCCGAGAAATACGAAACCACCTCCATTAAATAGATTATTTTATGTTATATACAATTAAAGGTGAGTTTGGTACATTTTGAGTTTTTATTTGCAATGTACGAGTCTGGGAAGTTGGAGTTTTGGAATCTTATTCAGACCATAACTTTTTCTCTGTACATTATTTTTCAGTGAAATCAATTTTGTATTTTTATTCATTAAATTATCTACAACTTTCATGTACAAAGTTTCTTTATTTGATGTATAAAAAGTGGAACCAAAAATAGGTCCCAAAATAAGTAAAGAATGAATTAAAAGAATATGTATTTATACTGTGTTTTGACCATCTCCCCCTACTTCATTCCTTGTCGACCTATTCATCAAGATGCCTAGGTCTCGGGGTTTTGGGTCATAAAATATTTACAATATTTTATTCTTTTTCTTTTCTTTTATTTATTCTATAATTTTGGCTTTAATGACAGTATTTTATACACTAATTAGATGCACATACATGAATGCTAAGATGATGGTTTTAATGCTATTTATATGCGTATGATAAGGTTTTTGATGCCAAAATGATAGAATAAAGATGATGAAATGTGGCTTCATCACCTAACGCAACCCCTGCAAGAGTGGCATTTGAACCCTTATCTTTTGTGTGGTAGACACACTGTACTACCACTAGATCATTAAGTGAGTACTCCTTATTTTATATACTACTTATTAAAGACGGTGAGAGTTGTACTTTTTCTAATTTTAGTGATTTTCTTCTGTGATGGTCGTGAAAGGTGACCGACCATCATCATATCTGGTTGCCTTCTCCTTCACAAGCTTACGTGGTGATGGTGGATTGCATAAATACATCTGTAATGGATGTTTGATCCCCGACAACTGATATCAGAGTGGAGACGATATCGTCGTGTCCCAACAACTAGTATCGGAGCCTATTCGACGACATTGGAGGGACACGACGTGGCAAATTTGAGTGAGGTTTGATGTCAACGAGACAACGTGACACAACAGGTGCACATTCATTATAAGGTGTTGAGAATCACCCATTATGCTAAACCACTGAGATCAAGAGTATTTGAATACTGACAAAGGTAATCTAAGAGTCCATATAGGGATTTTTCATACTTTGAACGAGTTGGATGGTTCATATCGAGAGAATTATTCTCCAAATTTTCAAAATGATTAAGAAGGTAATCGGATGGAAAAGTTCACATGTAGGAGTACATCATTCTCTGTGGAACCCTTCAATGGGAAGAACGACTTCACCATATGGCACCAACGGATGACGAATATACTCATGCAAGAAGCACTTGTGAAAGCACTCTAGGATAAAGAAAAGAAGCCAGATAAGATGAAAGAGGAGGAGTGGAAAGAGATGAGGGATCTCTCGGATAGTACAATACACATTTTCTTAGCAGATTACAGTCATAGTGAAGTTTATCATCTTGGATGATCCATCAGAGGTTTAAATGAATATCGAGGGACGATGTAAGTCAAAATCTTTGAAAAATCGGCTATCGACAAAGAAGAAGTTTTATGGTCTAAGGAAGACTGAAGTGACAAAGCTTGAGGTGCAATTGGATTAATTCAATATGATTATGATAGACGTGTTCACATTTGAGGAGACATATATTCAAGGAGGTTACGGCATTAATTTGCTGAGTTCTTTTCCATATTCTTAGGATTATATTGTTATGACATTACTCTATGGCAAGGATACCATCGCATTGAATGAAATAGTTGCTCAATTTCATATGAACGAATCTCGACGGAGGTTGACGGATGAGGCAACGAATGATGAAGGTCATCTGTTGGTAACCAAATCTAGGCATTCATGATCAAGGGAGACAAGATTCATAAGTTAATCCAAGTCACAAGGTTTGATCAGATCTTCTGTTGTGACAAGGAGGGTCACAAAATAGTCAATTATATGATATATTAGAAGGAGAATGTAAGAAGAAGGTCAGTGATTATTAATCCGACTAAGGATTCAATGCAATCGGCGAAGGAGACTAGCTAGCGCTCTTGAGAGATTAATGCTCATTCATAAAGGTTTCTTGACTCAGCATGTTCAGATCTGTGTGCTCATCCAAGATCAGTTCAGTACATATAGGACATACAATGATGGCACATTCAAAATTGGAGGTGGAGAGGATCACCATGTTAAGGAAATTGGATCAGTGCAAATTTGCATGTTTGATGGAGCTGTACGAACTCTGACTGATGTCAGAGAAATTCCTACAACCAAGAAGATTCTAATTCCACTAGGAACGATCAAGCCATGAGGATATGGAGTCACCGGTGAATGGGAGGTTCTCAGAGCGAGCAAGGGAGCACACATGGTGATGCACGGGGCGATGATGCCGAAGATGGTGTACAAGCTCGAGTGAAGGATCATAGTAGAAGATGGAGCTCGAGTTATTCCCGTGATGGGTAGTACAATGAGAGAGTAGCATGTTATCTGTATCTCAATTATAGAATCGTTTAAGGGGAGGCGAGCGTTGTTCACTTTACAAGAGGGTGACGACACAATCCCTTGTCATGAGAGATTTGTGGTGTTGCGTTAAGCAGCACAATGTTGACTTGTGCACGCGTATTTAAGAGGGGGTACGTCAAGAACACCCAGAGATGAGTGCATCACCCAGAGGTGGTGAGGTTTTTATTAACAAGACTTGTAGAGGGTGAGGATGGCCTAGTGTGGACTCAAAATGATGGAGAGATCGTGATGGAATTCAGTTCAAGAGGGAGATTATTAGGAATATGAGTCATATTAGATTGGGAATTCTAAAGGGATGGGACTCCTAATCCTAATAATAATTGAGTTGTATTATAGGTATAATCTTGATGGGAATATGATTATGGGGTTGTAATGAGGCTATATATAGAGGGGAGGGGGACATTACATCCACATCACAACAGGAGGCAATACCGCAAGAGAAAAAGAGAGCGTGTGAGAGAAGAGTTGGAAGAGAGCGAGGGAATAGTGAGAGTTGTACTCGTTCATTTTCTTAACGATTTTCTTCTGTGGTTGTCACGAAAGGTGACCAACCATCGTCATATATGGTTGCCTAATCCTTCATGTGCTTCTTTGGTGGTGGTGTATTGCGCATCCACATTCGTATCCAGTGTTTGATCCCCAACAACCATTATCCGAGCGGAGAAGATACCAAGTCATGTCCTAACAAAATCTATAATATAATGCATGCAAGTACGTACACACACACACACGCACGCACGCACGCACGCACGCACGCACACGCGCACGCGCACACGCACGCGCGCGCCCACGCACGCACGCACACACACACGCGCGCGCACACACACACACACCCGCACACACACACATACACACACACAATATATATATATATATATATGCGGCTGCATGTGTCTACACAGATATGTGTATAGGCATGTGTATATGAAAATATCAAACATTCAAAATATTTTTGAATAAATATAAGAATCAATTTACTTGGATTTTATTAACGAGTCAAATTTATATGCAATTATTTTAGTTCAAATGAATATTATAATTTTTTGAAATTGATAATAATGAAGTTTGAGTTATTTAATTCATTAGTATCTTTAGATATCTATCAATGTAAGTAAATGAAGATGCAAAAAAATTATCACACTATTGGTTAATACCTCTTCGCTTCAACTAATTTTAGACCAGTTGAGAGATGGCACGGTTCTATCTCCCAAATTTTGTAATTATTCAACCATTGTAGTTTGATTTCAAAAATAATTTTATTTTTTTACCAAAATAATTTTTTCCAAACTCTTCCCCAAGCAATTACCCATCTGTATTTTGATATCATTAAGAAAAAATTAAGGATTTTTATCACTTGCGCCTTTCTTAATTTCTGCAATATCAATTATGCCCCTCTATTTTTTAATACCTGTTATGTCATTGACTTCTTACAAAATTCACAGTTATACCCTTCTAATATAGTAGAGCAGTGACATATATTAAAAAAGATAGAACAATAAATATTGGAAGAAGTCAAAGGGTAAAATTGATATTAGCAAAAGAAAGGTATAATTAATATTAAAAAACTAAAAAAAGGCTACAAGTGACAAAAAAAACCGATCAATTAATCTCCAAGAAAATGATGTGACTAAAGCAAATTATCTTCCAGTCAGAAAAGTGCAGGTAATTAATCAACTCGGACCCCCTCTTCGAAAAATGGAGGGCAACATTCCATGTGGCGTGCCATTGCAAGTTGATGTAATAAATAATACAGGGGTACACATTACCCTAGAGCTTGGACCAGGAGAAGTATATGACGAAACTGAGGACATGCTATCCTTAATTAATGGCTACATGGCCATTAGAGAGAATATAATCTTGCAGAGAGATTTGGACAGCTCGATGAGTGGCATGGACATGTGGATGGACGGCCAGCCGAACAAGCTTTCTCCTGGCCATTCCTTAACAGCTCACTCCTAAAGGCTTAAGCATTATTATGTCTTCAAATTGTTATTAATAATCATATTAGGTCGACAGTTTTTAGATGCCAGAAGGAAACGACGGTCTTCCTTCGAAGATAGAAAATGTTGTTGAATGCCTTTCGACTATAAATTGTAATACAAGCATCCAGATAAAAGGTGGGTTATTGCTTTCAGAGACGGAAGAGAATGGATTGGAAGTAACAAACGTGAAGGTGATTGAGTGGCAAATTACCTCACTGATTTATAATATTAGTTCAGTCTATAGATAGAAGAATGAATTCTAGGGGAAGGAGATCATCTTCAGTACTCAACCACTGTTATTGCTCACTGTGTGCATGGCACGGCTGGAAAGTTCCATGTCTCCATCTGGATTACCGAAAAAAGCATATAATCAGACAAAACAAGGATAGACACTTAACTACTGTTATGTCTTGTCGGAAAAACTTGGTTATATTGCTAATTTTTGGTTACGTATAGTGTTTGAAGTTCCGTAATCAGACAAAACAAGGACATATTAACAAAACGCTTTTGTATAAACTTTTCAAGTTCGACAAAAAACGACCTTTTGTCGGTTTACAATTAGTAACGGCGTTGATTTAAATGTTTACATTTCTCTTTTCCCCTCTGGATCATCCCTCGCATAGGACCAATCTCGTACTAGCTGCTGCGCTCCGGAATCCGACTCGGTGCTTCCTGCCAATGATGGCATCCTCGGCCTCTACTTGAAAGGACGTTTAATTACTAACCTCAACTACCTGTTGGATTTGGACCCCCAACGAGAAAACTAGGAGATGTGCAATATTACTTGTATCTATGTATAATTTCCACCAAATTATCATAGATTACGTACTCATTTTCAGATGCGTGCTGATTTGTCTCCAATCCAACACCAAATAAATGACCTTAGCTACAAGGTGCAACAAGTTCATCCGCCTACCTAACCAGGTGACGAACCGCAACAGATATTCATGCCACATTCTTCTGTAGTACACATCGAACAAATTACAATCTGAGGTGAAGGGCCCTGTGTCTGGTATTACGAGGGAAGTCGGGTACATTGGGACATGCCGTTCTGTAGGACAGGTGGGCAATTATACGTGCATGTCTCCCCCACAAAATTTCTCCATTTCCCATGCATCGCATTGTTCAAAGATCGCGGCCTTCCCCACTTTTTATCACGTACGCATCCTTATATTATATATGTAACTATTATTCGATAATTTTTCCAAGTCAAGTAAACCCAGCATACCTTCGTCTGCCTTCCACTACATACGCGAAGGCTTGTACAGACACAGACATACACAGAGAGACACTCGCTTAGAGAGTGTTGATTACGTGTGTGGTGACGCATGCCGAGAGGAGTAGAGTGCTGGTGAGAGTGCAGATGGGTACCTTATATCGGAGCAGGTGAGTTGGAACGATGGAGACGGATGTGGGGAAGCGGAGGGACATGGCAGATGGCCCTGTCTGCTCGTTGCTGGATATTGCTGACGGAGGGCCTTCTGAAAGCTACTTGCACTTAATTAGAAGCTCTTAGAAGACCGCGATGCCCGATATCGAGATTTTCCTTTTCCCCTTTCCCTGACGCCACTTTTATCTGGAAAAAGGAAGAGAGCATCTGAGATTGCTTCAGGGCTTGCATCTTTTGATAAGCGCTTGTTTGATTTGCACCATTTCTGGGTCGATAAATATACGTGTACCTCATATACTGTAAATATGTAAGTAAGATCGAGTCGAGATAGCATCTCTTTTACTGAGTAAGATATGAGAACTTGGTTTTATAAAAGAAACTTGACCATCTTTTCGTGACGGAATAATAGGTATTGGGTAAAGTACCCCTCTACATAAGAACTTGTCTCAATTTAGACAAGTAATAATTTTAAGATTTGAATAGCTAACATGCAAATATTTGCCGACGCCTAATAAGATTAAAAACGTGTTATTCAATCACGATATTATCATCAAAATAATAAAAATGAACACATACACTAAAACAAAATACAGAAATCATACATACAACAACAAAGCCTTTTCCCAAGTAGGATTGGCTACAAGAATTTGTTGCGTCCATTCAGATCTAACTTTGGATCATTCTTAGGCTTAAATGCAAATAACAAAGATCCCTTTGGATGGTCTTGATGGGTACGAAAGCGATATCAACTCTGCTCTGATACCAGTTGTTGAGACACGACCGTCTCCTCTCAGATAATGGTTGTTGGGGATACAAACCACCTTATACGGACATGGATGCACAATCGACCAACAACACTGGGGCATGTGAAGAAAAGAACAACCAGATATAACGGTGGTCGATCACCTTTGGCAACCACCGGAGAAGACAAATCACTAAAAGAAGAATGGTTACAACTTCCTCCGTTCCCTCTCTCTATCTCCCTTTCTCTTGAGGTTACATTGTTCTTGTAGTGGTATTGAGGCAATGCCTCCAACCCCCTATATATAGCCCAATTACAAAATCATAACCCTATTTCCAATAGGATTATAAATAGAATACAACTCAACTAATATTATGATTAGGAGTCATATTCCATTAGGAGTCTGATGAATCCATGGTTCATTAACATTCTGTCTGTATTTTGTCTTAAATCCTTAACAAATACATGTAAATATCCATTAATTTCCAATTTTTAGCAAAATTCTATTTATGAATAAAAATGCACTTTTATGCATTAAAATCATGTAAATAAATAAAATAATAAAAATAAAAAATAACAATAAAGATAAATTGTAGATATGTATATATGCACAATATGACATAGAAAATAAATATAGCTGAATGATATATTTATAACCTAACCTCGAGACCAAGTCAACATAGATTGGTACACAAATAAATAGGTAGGGGGAGATAAGGAAGAACACAAGTAAAAATAATTAATTTCACATCTCAGACATTCTTCATTAGTTATCCAATAAATACCAAAATTTCAAAGATTTTTAATTAATTCATATTTAAAATTCAAAGAACGATCAAATCAAGAAGCTGCTGCATCAACTTCCAGCCTTGTCGTAACTCCAATTTTATTGGCGCACAACCACTACCTTCACCTCACCTTCGGAGGAGATCCACCGCAGGCGAGCGCAGAGGGAGGAGTCTCCCTCTTGGCCCTGAAGGAGGTCGATTCATTCATTCCTTCGTCGGGGATAAATCGGTGTAGCCGCTATCGCAACCATTCACTCTGGAAGAAGGAAGAACATCAAGAACATCCAGACTATACAGGCTTACGCCATGTGTCATCCACAGACGGTCAAGATCAGCCTTCGCTTCTCATCTCGATCGTTCAAATTGAGACGGTGGAAAATTTGCAACATAAGCCCACACGAAGATCCAGAGTTAACCTCAGCTCTAGATACTTTCCAGAATTGCATTTAGTCCCCATGCAGGAACCTAAATGCATTACTTTTAATTTTCTTTTCAAATCGGCCCTTGATAGGGACCAAATTGTAACAAAATTTAAACTTTCTCTTGCACTTCTGCGCGAGGGTTGTAGGGGTATTTTAGACCTCAATTTTGTTGTATTTATTTCCTGAATTTTTAAGGTAGTTACACAACTACCCCGTCTACATTTTTAGGTTTTTTTGTAAATTTTTATCGCATAGTTTTCTCGATTTGATTTTTGTAAGATCGAGTTACTTTTGATTCTTTTCTTGAATTTGTTGTAAAACCAAGAATATGATGGATTTTTCGGGACTTCTTTCTTGTATAAAAACCAATGTTTTGATATTTTACCTCCTCGAGTTTGACCCGGGCATACTTACCGGGATAAGTAACGTAGTGTAGATGAAATATGAGAGAGAAGCTACTTATTTTCATCTCTCTCTCTATCATATTTTATTGATTTTTGTTTGATAAACCTAATCTCTCTTCGTGGTTTTTCTACACTGACATCATTATTAACCGTGGGACAGATTTGTGTTATCAAAATTGCGCCATTACCGAGGAGGCGTTATTTTTACCTCAGTTTTTTGGCCTAACATCGAAATTTTCCAATATTCTTGGTTTTACAGATTTTGATTCTTTTCTATTTCATTTGATTTTTGCTTTACGACTTTTTACGGCTTTTTGTGTTTTTTGATTTCTTTCGATTTGTGATTTATTTTTTACGATTTTTTTGTGTTGTTTTTCTCTAACTAATTATTACAGGGCCTGTAGGATCAGCTTGCTTCTTCGGAAGCAGATTCAATTAAAAGTGTAGAGACTGACCCCTTCTCTCACGGGTCAGTTGTAGAAGGTAGAATAAGTTGGGACTTTTCGTGGTATATTCTTATAAAAAAACTAAGGGCACTTGCCTGTGTCTTTGTATTTTTAGAAAGGGGCCCCGTATGGGCATCCCAACTTCTACCTCCCTCTGTTTTTCTCGGGGTCTGCTTCACCAAGTGTTGTACATTTGGGGGAACATGGCACCCACCGTGGTTTTCGCGCATCGTCGATTTTTTCGTGGTTTTTTTGAGGCTAGGTGCTTGTTAGTAGTTTCTTTTCTATTTTCTTGCACCTTCGTTGATAGTTCTAGGACTCGCGCCCTCGATGCAAGATTTTCAAGGGTAAATAAAAATATAAAAAATAGTGATACAGTTTGTTTGAAATCCAAAAAAGCAAAAATTGAAAACAAAATCAGGACTGCTTAACTACCTGACTTAGAATCAATGTAAGGATAATTTGATTTAGGAGAGAAACCCCCATACTTCAACTGAAGGTACACTTCCAGATTTTGCGATTGAGGGACGACACTTAAGGCTAGAACCAAAGTCCAAGTTTCTTCAATATCCTACTTAGTCCATACACCTAATCACTATTCTTTAGTGGGTACGCTCGGGTAGCCGGAAATGGTCTGGGTTTACTTAGAAGAGTGGGGGGTTTATAGGACACTGCATAAGGCTCCGTCCTCAAGTAACATGGGTAGTCGGAAACAGTCCATACTTACTCCCATACTGGTTAAGAATATGTGGTTTTCTGTAAGGGCTTGGGATAGTATAGAGGGGAAATTCTGACCCCCTATCAGCTCATGATAATATATGAAAAGACTTGTTTCCAAAAAAAACCCTAAAACTGACAAGATAAATGACCGAACTTTTACGGTCAACATCGGGTTGTGTTGGTGAATCTAGGGTTTGCTTTGTGTGTGCGTTATCGCATCTTATACGCCTTTCTCATTCTCTTGATTTGACATCGTACTCTCCCTACTACCCACTTGGCATCGAAGATGAGGACTCGACAACTATTTTCTCAAACTATGTGAGATCTCAATCATTCATCGTCCGTCGTACTTCTTCACAGACTCGGGATGACCCTTTTCTCAAGTTGGTCCCATCAGATATTGAGGAGAGTCAGACCCAGACTCTCTCGCCTCCCAGCCCATCTTTCAAGGCAGACCCTCACCTTAATTTATCATCGCTTTCTCCTGTTGATTTCTCACTGAGTTCTTACGAGACATTTTCCTTCCCAGAAGATTTGAAGCAAATGGCTCATGGGAAGGGACCAATAGAGGAGCAACCAGTTGAGGAACAGCACACCGATAGAAGATCAGATCCAGACCAAGAAATTACAACTGAGATTATGGAAACCTTGCAGTATATGAATATACATATTCGAGATAAGTTCAGAGTCCAGAACGAGCTGCGAGTTGAGATCTCTGCTCTCAGAGCAGAAGCCAGGAACCCACTACCTCCTACCATGGTTCCCCAAACACTTAGAGATGAGTATGACCCCGGTGATAGAACTTTATATCACTAGATTCAGTTACCATCGAATCAAGGGCCATTCGAGTTACACCCATCCTTCAATTCATTGCTTCACAAGTTTTATGGGAATGTTGCAGAGGAGTCATTTACCTATTTACAATAGTTCGAGATGATATGTGATATGACTAACTACTTAGGAGTTACAAAGGAGGTGATTTACCTCAAATACTTCCCCTTCTCCTTAGCAGATAAGGTGCTTTACCGTCTCAGTTATTTGGGGAGGGAGATATCAACATGGGACGACTTGAAGTCCACGTTGCTGCATAAATTCTTTCATTTGGGATGGATGTACATGATGAGGAGTTAGATCTCTAACTTCACTCAGTTGCCGAACGAATCATTCTGTGAGGCATGGGATCAGTTCAAGGATCTTACTAAGAGATGCCCTCATTATGAGATACCATTGAAGGTGATAGTACATAACTATTTTGGAGGACTCCAGCCATATATCCAGGGGCCTGTGATTGCTGCCTGTGGCGGTAGTTATCTGAATCGGGACCGAGTTTGCCTGGTCCATCTTTGAGGGGATGGTGGAGAACTCGAGAGTTTTTGACTCTACTCGGGCATTCCAGAAGGCCCTACAACCACCACATCACCGAGAGTATCATAAGGTAGAGAATATTTCGGATTCTGAATCAAATACAAACATGGGATACATTAGTGAAAGATAACATTTGCAGATGTGATTCAGATGCAAGTTCAAGACCTGTAGCCGCTGCGAGAGTTGGAGAAACTCTCATCACTGCCTCAGCAACTGGGTGATCTATCGAAGAAGGTGTCACATCTGCAGCTTCAGTATCAGCAGTCTCAAGCTTCTTTGACCTTGTAACCTGCTCGGAGATCTTTACTCGCCCCTCCCACCCGACAGATCGACTTCGTCCAGAGCGAGCCATGTAAGCTTACGGAGACTCTGCAGGTGGATTGGCAAGAGGACCAGACTTATGCCTATTCCACTAAGATCACCTGCCCTGGAGACATTAATGGTGAGCCTCAAGACACTCATGAGATCAACATGATATGGTAAACTCCAATTTATCCACCATCACAGTTTTCTTCTCTGAGCGTACATCATCAACAACACCCGCATCATTATACTTATCCGCAACATGGATGTCAGTGAAGGATATGGTGAGATCCTCAAGCGCATCATGGAAGCACGAGCATCGTATTGAATACGATGAAGAATGACTAGTCGTACTAGTTGTTCTATGCAGCGAAATTTAAAAAATTTTCATGCGACGAAACCACATGATCCAAGAATACTTCTCGGATCGTTTCTCCTAAACCACAAACAATTAATAGTATTACCTCTTGAAGCGTGGTTGCAATCGATTCTCTAAACGAAGAGACCTCCTGTCTCATGTCCGATCCGTCGGAGGAGATGCTTGCTAGCATGTTGATGAAACACGTGCTTCTCGCAATCCATGTTGAAGATCCAAGCCACGGATCTCATGATATCGACAAATGAGATACGACGTCTTCTTCACGAGCAAGGCATGCCGAAGTAGACGGAGATCCACGAGCAACCCATTGGGAAACATAACGACGACACTGCATTGATGGAGAACCTCTCTAGGGCATCCATGGTGGACGGTACAAGAGAAAGGGGAACAGAGGGCGTGTAGAGAGAAAAAGAGAGAGAGATCCTTATGATCTCATTTTGTAAAGAAGAACAATGGGGTACCTCTCCTTTTATAATATTTTGGGATCCATGGATCTCAATCCATGGGCAACACAAATTTAATGGCTCTCATTGATTTGTGTTTCTTTTAATGGCTAAGATTTGTGTTGGTAAAAACCAACAACAATTAATTTAATGTAGATTAAATCTATATTGATAAATCAATATAAATCAATCCTAAATTAAATCAATCAAGCTTGGAGATTATGGAATGAAGATTGCCTCCTTCCATAATATTGTATTTGGTGGCAATCTCATGCAATCTCAAGAGATCTCATGAGATTATATTATTCCATGGAAATCTCCAAGATTTACAACAACACTTGTTGTAAATTATTCTACAAAAATAATTCATAAATATTTTGTGAATATTGCAATCTTGCCATTGGAAAATTGTGAATCACATTCACAACCCAAAATAAAATATGAATTACATTTTCAATTAATTGTCAAATGTGAATCCAATTCACATTGATAATTAATTAATAAATGTAAATTATAAATAGCTCCTTCCTATATATTATAAATCACATTTATAATATATATGACTTACATGGATATTGCTATCCACATTATTCATATCCATGATAAATAAATCACATTTAATCACCTTAGATCTCTATTCTCGTGTGCCCAAATAATATGTATCGCATTCACATTATTCACATCTTTGATAATTAAATCACATTTAATTAACTTAGATAACTCTCCTTAAAATATGAATCAAATTCATATTATTCATGATAATTAAATCACATTTAATTATCAATTTTCTCAATGCTCAGATACACATATCAATAATGAAATTATCCTGAACTCTTTCAAGGATAATGCACTATCTCCGCGGATACTTGGAGATAAGGATAGAGCGATTGTATTTTTCCACGTATAGTGACTTGGATATTGAGATCATATCTCAAATCCAGATCGCGTGCCTCCCATAGATGCGTGATGAAATCAAAATCGCATATTTAATCTTTTCATTGCATCTGAATCACATTCAGATCAATGTCCAACATTTGGACCAAGAACCAAACCCGTTTCATCACTCCCTAGGAATGGAAGCGTCATGGTTATACAATCGTTTATTATCACATCACCCTCAGGTATTCCCAATACATGTACATCTTGCATACTTGAAGACTCAAAATAAACCCGAAGTATTATATCAACGTTACACTATCTACTTCAGGGTTTCTATCAGTAAGTTTCTCATTCGATCATTGGGAGTTGGTATCGATCATATACTTTCCAAAAGCATATATCATACCTAGGTCTTGATCATATACTTTCCAAAAGTATATATCAAACCTACAAATTCAGTCAAGCTTCCGAAGCGAGACGATCGTACACGGAATTTAATTCTTCCTTATATCTCATGAGTGAGCTCATGCCTTCCGGTTTAGTAAATGAACCTATATGATTCTTTTGAGAGATCATATTACTCGTATGCCCTTATATGCACACCAGCGTGTCGGTGTATAGACCTTGGTTAGGTCATTAACCTATTGGTCTGTCAAATGTACATACTAAGATATATAGTAACACATCTGTCTCGGTAAGAGGATGCGTGCCTATATCGTGACAACATACGATATAGGACTTTGGTTATCTCGATCTCGTTAAGTCAACTCTTTGACCTAACTAATCCGACACCTCTGAATCTCTATTCCAATGTAGAGGACTTGCACCAAGAGGTCGGTCAGATATCAGCCTAATTGAGAAAGGATTGCCATCTGCTACTCAGGCTGGATATTATCTCTTAACAATCATTTGATGGTGCTTGATGAGTCCTCAATCTAACCCTTTAGATATTCATCCAAGCACCGGCCTCTGTGATTCAATTATTGAATCAACTGTTGTATGATTATTAAGATGGCTATGGTACATAACCCTAATTGTACTAAGGGACCTATTATGCAAATAATTTATTCTTCATTTTAGATCAGGGAATAATATGCGCAATAACATTTATTGCATAATGGCTCGCCAAGGGCTCGCATGTCCAACAATCTCCCACTAGCCCAAAGAGCCATTAATGGGCTAATCATTTAAACTCACACTCATGTGACAATCATAGGCTATTTAGAAAATAGTTAGGTAAGCTGATCAGTCACTCTATTCCCGCGATACTACGCCAAGTCCTTTTACGACACTTACATATCCCCAGTAACAGTGCTCACATCTAATGCGAATGTTGCATCTTATGCAACCAATACTCAGTCTTGTTAGTTACAGTGTCCTTGACACTACAGCTTAATAATTATCATAACCAATATTTCTATAATCCTTATCAGAATATCCTTATTTCTGGAGATCACTATCTTTTAAGGTATCCAGAGTTAAGACCTTTTAGATCTCTATCAATAAGGTTTTAAGTTTTTGAAGATAAAACTTTGAGATCACTATCTCAAAAAATCTTGTCATTAATGAAGATTTTGTTATTACTGTAATCAAGTGTTTTTTCTCCATAGTTGGATTAGCAACACTTTACTACTCCTACTGCATGGCAGATATCTAGCTTTTGTACACATCTAGCATACACGCAGCTTCTCGTAACTGATGCACAAATGCAATTAGTTCTAGCATTCACTTCCTCAACTCTTTTAGGGTCTATCCCTTTAGATAGGTCAGTACCATATCTTAAGGTATGGAAGCATTTCTTGGAATTTCCAAGAATGGAGTATGTCCAAGATGTACTACAAATGTGACAGTCCCAATATCCTCTTCTCTTTGCTTATAAACAACTTCAGAACTAAGATCTAAGAGATATCCTTGAAATCATATCTCAAGTTATGGAACAACCAGATTCTAAAACACTTATTATTATCCTTATATCATTTTAAATGATTAGGATATCATCTACATTTAGCACGGTGAACATAAAGGCACTCCCACTAAGCTTTACATGGCTCATCAAGATTCTATCTTAAATCATAACAATTATAATTTCATCAAATCTTTTGGTCCAACTTCAACAAGCTTATTTGAGTCCATAGATGGAGCTCTCTAGCTTTCACACATTGCTTTCCTCAACCATGAAGCCCTGGGATACTTTATGTGAATATCCTCAGAGAGGTATTCATAGAGAGATGCAATCTTGACTTCCATCATGAAGATGTAAAAGTCAAGTTGTGTAGCTATAGTTAGAAATATTCTGATGGTTTTTAAGCATGGTCACCGAAGAGAAATTCTCATCGCAAGCAATGTCTTCTCTTCTGGTGTCTAGCTCATGGTTACGAACCGTGCTTTGAAGGTCTCTACCTTCTCATCAGGTTCTCTCTTTTCTTGAAGATCCATTTGCACCTTTACAGGTATTACCCATATAGGTCGATCCTCGAGGGTCCATAAACAACACTTGTATATGGAGTCTACTTTAGACTTTATTGTTAACATCCATCTTTCCATGTCATGATCCTCAGTAGCTTCATCACATGAAGTCCGATCATTATCAGACTTAATCGACACATGGAATATATCCTTAAACTCATTTGAAGAAGTATTAGTGTTTCATCTTTAATTGTCCTTTTAGTTCCTGATTTCAGGAGCCTCATTATCTTTTCAAGATTAAATGAGTTCCTACACTTCATTTTTATCTTGATTCTCAAGAGAGTCATCCTCTAAGAATCACATTCTTAGAGACGAGATCTTTTAAGAATCTCAAGGTTATAAAGTAGGTATCCGATACCATCCTTTATTTTCCTAATGAAGTAGCACTCTCGAGTGCTAAATTCCAGCTTACTTGCATGGAATCTCATTAAGGATATATAATGTAGTCTTTACTACATATATACCTGGAAACTAAGAGGAAATTCTGCTAAAATTCATCATTGATCAAATCATGTCACACATGATCCAATTGTAACTCCGTACAACTGTATTGAGTTTAGGTTTATCAGGAGGAGTGAGATAGGAATGATATTCCTTTGTCCATGAGGTATACCATGAATTCATCTAATAGGTGTTGATTACCTAGATTAGACCAAATTCATTTCCATCTTCCTTCAGACTTTGGTTCCAAAATAAAATTGTGAAATATTTGAACATTTCAAAGGTTTCTAATAGTGAAGGGATGAAATCTTATATCACAAATAATCATTAATAGATATGACATATCCATAATGTTTATTTTGATATAGATGATCCACATACATCAATATGTATTAGATCTTGAATACCTCGACATCTTATACCTGTCCCAAAGAAGGGTGTATTGGGCATTTTACTTTGAATACAATATTCATAAGTATGTAAGTTTTGAAATTTTAGATATTCTAAAGTTTCATCTCTTACCATCTATTGATCAAATCAATAAATAAATGTTCAAGGTTTGATGCCATATCATTGTTAAATGATCTTCATCCTCATATTAATATTTTAAAGATTTAATTTCAATATTAGAAATCTTAATGAACCATTCATTAGTTTTCTAATTTACTAGAGCCCACTAGATGCCAGACTACTATCTAAAATATATCCATCATAACTCTTTATGATAGATTTATTTCAGAATTCATGTTTATTTCCAACACATGGAAATAAAATATGAGTGTATTCTAATATCCAGGCTATAGAGACATTCTCGAAGACAAAGGGCTCCCACTGAAATAATGAAGTCTGTATATCCAATAGAGATTGTTGCAACAATTACATCAAAATCCATGTAGATGACTAATAAACCTGAAAATCAAATTCTCTAGTCTTCTAAAACATATGCAACCCATTGAAGGTGTTGTTAGAAGATTGAGATACAATTGTAAGACTTTATCTTATTCAATAAGCAAGTCAATATCAATTATTTATATAGATTATTCTGATGCTCTATCTGATTCCTTCTTTAAGGATTCTAGACAGACTTGATAGTCTTACTATCAACACATCAACTTATTACAGTATTGCCATTTATCCAACTATTTGGAAGTCATATAGAGGTCATAGAAGTATGGTCAACTCCTTAACTATCCTTCTCATCATGGGTCTAACCCATGCTTCCACTACACTCTCTTTATCTATAAACAACCATTGCTTAAGACTAAGGTAACTCTTATGTTAAATTCAAAAGAATTCAATGTAAGAGCATTTCAACATTTATGCATTCTTCATTAAATTCATACAGTATGAATATTATGAAGCTTCATGAATGACTAGAGTACAGACAGTAGAATGATGGCACTCATCATGTCTACATCCATCTACACTCTTAAAACATTGGTTCAGGTAGGTATTCAAACATTTTGAATACATCATCTCTTATAAAGCTACCATTCTGCATGATGAAGTGAACCATGTCATTCATGATAAATGTCAAGAGCACATATGTATGCCAGAATATCTTCTTAGATTTTTATAAGTATTAATTGACAGTTATGATCATCATCGACATGTCACTTCCAAAGTGCATTTGATGATATCAAGACTATAGAGACATATAAACCTTAGGGTTGTAGATCTATTGTCTATTTAATTGTCATTCCTCATTATTATGAGGAAACTTGCACATTGCAACCACATACATTAAGTGTCCAGCTGCAAGTACAATATCTGGATCATGGGTCTAATCCATGATATCATACTGGTTATTATTGAGTATAGTATTGAGTGGGTTTAACGAAGAATTATCGGAAATAAAAATTTTGCATAAATGTATATATTTATATATATACATACATATTTTACTTTGATTTAGGAATTTTTATATCAAAGTTGTCTTGCCTTGTCAACATTGAAAGTTCATTCCCTTAATCACTTTCAATGTAAGAGATATACTTACCATTATATCTCAGCAAGATCAGGGATCTCCTTCCTTATCTTTGTCACATCCCAATAATATGAGAACATGTGACTCCGATAAAAAGAAGCGGGAAATGTTCCGCCTTGCAAGTCCAACTTGCATCTCCTAATTCGATCTTTAACACCTGAGCCCATCACCCCTAAGGCGATGTTGACCCGTTATTAATTGAACCAACTGTTAACAGGAATACAACTCGCTATGAGCAATCCAATATCGCCCCAATAATATGAGGACCCGATATTGGGGTCACTATGCATACGTCCTTACTCTTTCGAGAAGTGAAGAGCCCGATCCAAATGGATTGTATGCAGGAGCTGTCACTTCGGACATGTGTCTCCTACATACAATATTTGGCAACGGAGCCCTTCGCCTTGACGGGAGGCCATGGATGTCACTTATGTGATCCTTCATATCATATTCATATTCTAATTAATCATTATGAATCATATTCATTACAATTAATTCTTCCAAGGGAAATAACACATCTATTTATAATAGAGTGTCTTAAAATTTTTTAATTGGATTCCAATTAATCTAATCATATTAAATTAATGATCTAATTAATATCCAACAAACATTCTTAATTATTACTTGAATTATGGTATTATCTCAAATACGTATTATTTTGAATTTTAATAATTAGAAATACATCATGATTTCTTAAGCATTATACTAACCCTACCTGCTGTCATGGCCAGTACCGACGGGAGTGGGACAGACCGCACACGGTGCAACCTGCTACCCTAGTGCTCCCCGACTGGACACCATATCCACCTCGGGAAAGGATAAAGCAAAATAGATCACTTTGTACTTGAGATGATCGTCGGTTCTTCAACCGAAATTATACCATATACTAATAATAAAAAAAATTGATTAACATTATAATAAGATTTGCTAAACAAATTCCAAATTCTATTCAAGCAACATGTTTGTTGGATTGTAGATCATGTAAATCATGTAACCAATTTTGTGATATAGATCACATCTAATCAATTATTGGTTAATGGCATGTCATTTAAGGAAATAATTATCATCAAATATTTCACAAATATTTATGCACAATTATTACAGGAAACTAAACAATTTAATTTCACTAATTGAGTAAATGACAATCACTAGCTTCTTGATTAGGAAAGTATTTCCAGCAGTGACCCTCACTTACTAAAAATGTCATATCTCAATCAATTTAAATCCAAATTAAGCAAAATAAGTTTCTAAAGTTTTCTAATTTGATTTACGATAGAACCTAAGTGATTTGCATGCGTTTCAAGGCGTTTCAAATCTCTTAATTACATTAAGATTCGCAGTTCCCGAAATTGTGGATACATGTTCACTAAAATGATCATATCTCGAGCATACGGAATCCAAATTACGTAAACTAATAGCCTACGGTTTCCTTATTTAATGAGAAACAAAATAAAATTATTATTTTCATGTTTAAACAATTTAAACAGTGTCGAAAATAATCTCAAAACAGATATGCGAAAATGAAATGCAAGAAATACTTTCGCAAATCCTAATGAACCCAAGTCATCCTCGGTTCATGGATCGCATCCAAAACCTTCAACCTGGCTCTGATATCACTTGAAGGATATGGTGGTATCCTCAAGCACATCTCAGAAGCGTGATCATCGTATCGAATACGGCGAATAATGACTAGTCGTACTAGTTGTTCTATGCAGCGGAATTTAAAAAATTTTCATGCGAAGAAAGCACATGATCCAAGAACACTTCTCGGATTATTTCTTCTAAAACACAAACAAGTAATAGGATAACCTCTTGAAGTGTGGTTGCAATCGAGTCTCTAAATGAAGAGACCTCCTGTCTCAAGTCTGATCCGTCGGAGGAGACGCTTGCCAGCGTGTTGATGAAATACGTGCTTCTCGCAATCCTTGTTGAAGATCCAAGCCACTGATCACCTGATCTCGATAAACGAGATACAACGTCTTATTCACGAGCAAGGAACGCTGAAGTAGACGGAGATCCACGAGCAACCCATCGGAAAACATAACGACGACATTGCGGTGATGGAGAACCTCTCTAGGGCATCCATGGTGGACGGTACATGATAGAGAGGAAGAGAGGGCGTGTAGAGAGAAAAAGAGAGAGATCCTTATGTTTTCATTGTGTAAAGAAGAGCTATGGGGTGCCTTTCCTTTTATAATATTTTGGGATCCATGGATCTCAATCCATGGGCAACACAAATCTAATGGTTCTCATTGATTTGTGTTTCTTTTAATGGCTAAGATTTGTGTTGGTAAAAACCAACAGCAATTAATTTAATTTAGATTAAATCTATATTGATAAATCAATATAAATCAATCCTAAATTAAATCAATCAAGCATGGAGATTATGGAATGAAGATTGCCTCCTTCCATAATATTGTATTTGGTGGCAATCTCATGCAATCTCATGAGATTACATTATTCCATGGAAATCTCCAAGATTTACAACAACACTTGTTGTAAATTATTCTATAAAAATAATTCATAATTATTTTGTGAATATTGCAATATTGCCATTGGAAAATTGTGAATCACATTCACAACCCAAAATAAAATATGAATTACATTTTCAATTAATTGTCAAATATGAATCCAATTCAGATCAACATTTAATTAACAAATGTTAATTACAAATAGCTCTCTCTTATATATTAGAAATCACATTTATAATATATATAACTAACATGGATATTGCTATCCACATTATTCATATCCATGATAATTAAATCACATTTAATTATCTTGGATCTCTATTCTCGTGTGCCCAAATAATATGAATCACATTCACATTATTCACATATTTGATAATTAAATCACATTTAATTATCTTAGATAACTCTCCTTATAATAGGAATCAAATTTATATTATTCATGATATTTAAATCACATTTAATTATCAATTTTCTCAATGCTCGGATACACATATCTACAATGAAATTATCCTAAACTCTTTCAATGATAATGCGCTTTCTCCGCGGATACTTGGAGATAAAGATAGGGCGATTGTATTGTTCCACGTATAGTGACTTGGGTATTGATATCATATCTCAAATCTAGATCGCGGGCCTTCCATAGCTGCTTGATGAAATCTAGACCGTAAATCTAGTCTTTTCATTGCATTTGAATCACATTTAGATCAATGTCCAACATCTGGACCAAGATCAGATTACTTCTCTACTGAGAGGAGTCACTAAAATCCAGACCCGTTTCATCACTCCCTAGGAATGGAAGCGTCATGATTATACAATCGTTTATGATCACATCACCCTTAGATATTCGCAATACCTGTACATACTGCATACTTGAAGACTCAGAATAAACCTGAAGTATTAAATCAACTTTATACTGTCTACTTCGGGGTTTTTATCAGTAAGTTTCTCATTCAATCATTGGGAGTTGGTATCGATCATATACTTTCCAAAAGCATATATCATACCTAGGTCTTGATCATATACTTTCCAAAAGTATATATCAAACCTACAAATTCAGTCAAGCTTCCAAAGCGAGACGACCGTGCACAGAATTTCATTCTTCCCAATATCTCGTGAGTGAGCTCATGCCTTTCAGTTTTGTAAATGAACCTGTATAATTCCTTTGAGAGATCGTATTACTCGTATGCCTTTATATGCACACCAACGTGCCAGTGTATAGACCTTGGTTAGGTCATCAACCTATTGGTCTGCAAAATGTACATACTCAGACATATAGTAACACATCTGTCTCCGAACAGAGGATGCGTACCTGTATCGTGACAACATATGATATAGGACTTTGGTTATCTCGATCTCGTTAAGTCAACTCTTTCACCTAACTAATCTGACACCACCGAATCTCTATTCCTATGCAGAGGACCTGCATCAAGAGGTCGGTCAGATATCTCCCTAATTGAGAAAGGATTACCATCTCCTACTCAGGCTGGATATCGTCTCTTAACAATCATTTGATGGTGCTTGATGAGTCCTCAATCTAACCCATTGGATATTCATCCAAGCAACAGCCTCCATGATTCAATTATTGAATAACCAGCTGTATGATTATTAAGATGGCCACGGTACATAACCCTAATTGTACTTAGGATCCTATTATGCAAATTATTTATTCTTCATTTCATATCAGGGAATGATATGTGCAATGACATTTATTGCATAATGGCTTGTCGTGGGCTCGCATACCCAACAGTCAGCATTATCATCACCGATAACAATACATGCAGCATCAATCTCACCAAAATGTTTATGAAAGACCACCTTTTTTTCATCATCCTGCTTCATAATCATAGCCTAACTATTTTCAGCAGCAACAATGTTCTTATACCCCACAACGATATCCACAGTAATACGGTCTGCAGCAACAGATGTGAAGGTAGTATAGAGTAGAAATCCAGGGTAATCGTACTAAACCTGAAACATCTTAAGAAGACCTGGCACTGAATAAGATCATGGACATGCTGAGCACACTCCAGACCGCACACAAGACTGAGATGGAGCAGGTAAACCATCATCTCGATGAGTTAACTCTGCCCAAGACCACTCTTCCAGCCCAGCCTCAGATGAACCTGAACAACAAACGGAGCCACCCAGATTAGGTAGACAGCACGACAAGTACGATCTTTTTTCTTGATTTTTTTATAACTTCATTATCTCAGGAGCTGTAGATCACCACAAGCACCTAATTGGGAGAATAAGATGGCACAGGATAACAAGAGAGAGTCTGACCATGATATACATGTTGAGGAGGAGAACCACAACGATGATAGGGATCAACCACTTGATGATTAAGGAGAAGGGAGCTATGCCAAGACGATCGATATGGACACGGGTGAATCAAACGATGATACCGCACCGGGCCATGCAAACACTCCTGAAGCTGATGTTTCTTTACCTATTTTAGAGAGTTTTGTACATAATTGTGAAACTCTTGATGTAAAAGCTGGTCCTGATTTGAAAAAAAGAGAATTTTCTTGTTCATGAAATTATTCCTTTTCCTGATGCTTTGTATGGAAAAGTAATAAAAAAATCCAAAAATAACATGGTCACTCAAGAGGTCGGACGATTATTGAAAGATCATATCTTCTTGAAGATTCCACTTCACGATGCCTTGAATCATTTTCCTACACTCAAGAATCAGCTGAGGAACAGATGCTCAACACGTAGGAAAAAGAGATCACGAGTTGAGAAACATGTATTGACCAAGGCAACTTTGTGTTCTATTCAGAACAAGGTACCAAAGAAGAAGAAATATTCGGGAGCTCACTATGTTACATGTCACATTGAAGATGTCACATTCCATTGTACTCTCTTAATTAATGGTTCCTCGATTAATTTGATTCCATCTTCTTTACTTGATAAAATCAAGAATGGTCCTCTTTACAAATCACAAACGACACTTCAGTTTGCATATCAATCTATTAAGAGACCTAGGGGCGTGTTGAGGAACATTATCGTAACCGTTCAAGGTTTGCATTTTTTCGTGGACTTTACTATCCTAGATATGACATGCCCTACGTAGTTACACCTTGCTCCAATCATTCCCGGGAGACCCTTCTTGCAGACAGCAAGAGCACTCTTCGATTATGATGCTTGGAGAGTATCATTCTACATAGATAGTGGAGAGATACACATTGAGATGGTGAGAGGATGTAGCAGCCCCTGATCAATATTATCATTTACTTTAGAGGACACCAATCCTGTAGAGGATTGATAGAACATAGATGAGACACAGTCTATTGATCTCAAGAGCGTTTACTTCGATACCCACGATATCCTACATGAGGATAGGGTAGATCACATGGTACCTAGTTCTACGGATGGATGTTCATATATAGATACCGAGTTCATATCAACTACATATGAGCAGTTAGTCGCGGTAGACATGTTAATTCCACAGATTAAGAGTACACATATCCTAGCACAAGAGTCAACTGATTATATTTCACAGATCGTACAGTCTATTCAGCGTAAAGAGTCGGATGGTATAATGATTAAACATATAGACACCTTCTATAGTCTGACTTCAGAGATGCATATTTCAGGAGAGAGACCTATGCAATGCAGAGATATCACTTACAAAGTCAGTCATACTTGTTCAACCAGGGATCCACATGCGCAGGCACATCAGATGATTCCATACGACTCTGGTTGAGATGATCTACTTTGTACAAGATGCATGACTAATCTTCCCCTTCATTCCATCCTATATAGAGACATGTGAAGACATTTAGTTTTTCTAGGAGTAGACCACATGTAAATCCTTCGTAGACCACAATCATCCCCATTGTTGCTCGTCTTATATAATTAGGATACCAGATTCTAAGTATGGGAGGACTGATTTCCCATTGATTCTCACATTTCTATTTTTATTCTTTTTACTTTTCTCTTGTATATCCTATCCTTTACTCTAATCACTAGTCCCTAATTTTGGTCACACTTTTTTCTATACTTAGGATGCCTTATCCTAAGTATAGGGGGGACCGAGTGATTTCGATGGATTTGTTCTCTTTAGTCCTTTTGTTCCATCGTTTATATATTCCTTTTCCTCAATCACCTCATTTTTTGTCTTATATTATACTTACAATGACCTTATTGTAAGTATAGGGGGGTCGACTGACTTCTATTCTTTCGTTTTGTTCCCACTTTTACTTAGCACGAGTTATGACCTCCTTTTCTCTTTTGACGCTATGAGGACATAGCACAAGCAAGTATAGGGGGGTGCATATATATCTTATTTATACTTTTGTCTGTAACTCGTACTTTTATGTATTTTCTATATCTATAAAATTCATAAAAAAGTGGGTGAGGTTAACTTAAACTCCACCTATTATTAAAAATTCCCTGTAAATCAATAAAATATGCTTAAAATCCTTATTTAAAATCCTTAATTTAAATATGTATTTAAAATACGTACTTAAAACATGTATAACACTTATTTAAAATCTTATATATTAAAATATATGTTAAAATAATGTAATCTTTGTAAAATACTTTATATATAAACTTTTTAAAATCCATTAGTCATTTAATACAAATAAAATATGAGTAAATTATCTTGTAAAATCTTTGTACATAAACATTTTTTTAAATCCAAAAATCCATAAAAATGTAAAGTCTAAAATTCATAAAAATTATAAAATCCTTAAAACCTATAAAAATGAGTAAAATTCAGAAAATATACTTCACAAAAACATGGTTGCATTTGCATTTTTCAAAGTAAGTATGATTTATAGAACTAAAGATTTGGAAAAGTCTAAATGATGGAGCTTGATTAAGGTTGTAAACTTTCGTTGTAAGGAGCCAAATTAGGAACCGGAATTTAGACTTTGCATGTCATTGACTTAAATTTTTGGGTTCCATGAGACCATGTTTGGGAAGTTGACTGGAAAAGTGGTTAAATAGAACGATCGGAGTCATCCGTACAACTCTTCATCAATGAACCAATTTTGGACACACGCACTTTGCACTTAACTTGACTTGCATGGGGTTGCAAAGGGAAATCCATCTTGGTGGTGCCTTTCTATCCTTATCTGGTGGCGCTGATGTCTAAAGACAGGAGAGGTTGGGGTTGTAATAGTCGCTTCGGATGAGGGAATGATTTGCTGACATTATTTTTCCAAGACCTCAAAAAATGGATGAAATGAAAAGATGTTATATCCATCGAGGCACACAAAGATGAATGCAGTGCATGAAATAATACAAAGCCAATTCAAAATAAGAAGCCACCAATTACAAACACGACCACAATGGTTTGAGCTTCCACCAAAAAGGTCGGCACATCTTAGTGGAGACTTAGCTACACTGACTGGGCTTCACAAGGAGATGTGTCTACACTGGTCACACTCCAGTTCTTTTCTCATTCTTCAACTTCCTCTCCATGTTTGATTGTGAACATAACACGAACTAACCTCTAAAGGAAATACCTCCCTCCCCGAGGAAAGAGTAGCTGGATGAGGAACCAATAGGAATGTATAGATGGGTTGGGTGGTTTCTTCGCTTCTTTAAGTGGGAAGAGATAAATCAATTCACACATCATATAGATTGAGTTCAAGGTTTATAGAGTTTGCGATAAGAATGAGTGGATCTGAACTGGCTGTTGAGGTAAACTTAGTCAAGGATTTGTGGAACTTGAGGGCTGATGAGGTTAAAATCATAATCTTAGTTAAGGCTCAGATAAAATGTTGTTTCAGGCCCGATCGAGCTTTGTCCTTTGTTTATTCTCTTGAATTGGTTTAGGAAGGAAAATTCGTTCAAACTTTCTTTCTTTTTCCTTATTTTTCAAATAAGTGTTTGCTAAGGGACTAACAATGTTTAAGTATAGGGGATTGATAAATCCACGACTCATTAACATTCTGTCTGCATTTTGTATTAAAACCCTTAACAAATACACGTAAATATCCATTAATTTCAACATTTTTAACAAAATCCCATTCATGAATAAAAATGCACTTTTATGCATTAAAATCATGTAATAAATAAAAGAATAAAATAAAGAAATAAATAAAGGAAAATTGTAGATATGTATATATGTACAATATGATTTAGAAAATAAATATAGTTGAAAGATATATTTATAACCTAATCCTCGAGACCAAGTCAACATGGATTGGTCAAAAAATAAATAGGTAGGGGGAGATAAGGAAGAACACAAATAAAAATAATTAATTTCTCATGTTATACATTCTTCATTAATTATACAATAAATACTAAAATTTCAATGATTTTTAGTTAATTCATATTAATATATTTTTCACCAAGCTCTTCTCCTTATTATTTCAAAAAATATATAGAAAAATATAAAAATAACTTAAAAATATTACCTTGTATATATACCAAGAAATCCATGTTGTAAATTGTCAAAATCTCATCTTTCGAATATCATAACTTTCTCGTACAAAATCTAATTTCACTCTACTAACCTTTAAGGTTCATAAAATATTATTATCTAATTAATAAAGGTGAATTCACTAAAATCGAAATCCGTTTGCAAAATATCGATTTCGGGACATAACCACATTTGGGTTTCTGAGATATTTATTTTATTTAAAACATAGTATTTATTATTTTAATGATTTTATAATTTCTAATTAATTTTTTGATCTTGTATTTTATTAATTTATTTCATAATTTTTGTTGCTTATTTATTATTTTCAATAAATCAAAAACCATAATTTATAGGTATAAATGAATTGTTTAACTTATACACCTATTTAATAATATACTTAAATTAATTGATTAAAAATCTACAAAAATCCGTACATACTTTACTTATTAACCTTATAATTAATAAAATATAAAACTAATATATTATTTCGTAATGTATTAAGTTAAAAATACAAAACCTATTTATTAAGTTTTATTTACAATTATTTATTAATATAATCTTTATATTTCGTAAAATAATTATTATTTATTAAACTAATTATATTATAATTTATATGATTTAATTATCTACATTTTTCATTTTATATCTATTCAAAATATTGATATTTACTATTTAATCCCTATTTAATAATGTATTTCATCTAACCTGGCCAACCAGATGTTGACACGTGTCAAGCACATGGGAGCTTCTTCTCCAAGAAAAAGAAGCAATTGCTTCTGTTCTAAGGATCGATCTTCACCTAATTTCACCGCCACCTCAAAGAATCTAACTTCGATCAAAACCATCTATTCTCTTCTCCTAACTACCACCTAACATGCCTACCGTTGATTCATACCTAACCCTCTTTGATCTTTCTATAAAACCGCCTCAAAGATCACCATTTCAAACAAACTGATCCTAAGCTCCAGCTTCCAGAACACCTAACTAACTACCCCACCTTCATCGCCATGCTTCGCCTCACTCTGGCCGTGACAGGGCTCGAGGATAGCTCAACGTAGAAGAGGATAGACTAAAGGAGATTTCCAAGGTATCCGCCACCTTGGATCACCATCGTTGCTCCGCGTCCTGCTCTGAGAAGACTGCATGTCGAGCAAACATCCAAAGGGTTATACACCTTCGATCACTAGTTCAACACCTGCATCTTCTACATTTTCTTTCTCAATATACGTGTTGAATTAGCGTAGCTAATTTACATAATTAGATTCTTCAGACATCGTAATTAGTCGTGCCTTATTCACATCCTTCCGAGTTCAACTCAAATTACCTTGATTCGATTTCCATTCGTCACATTACCTTTGCTATACAATTTCTGGAAAGCCTTCTATAATATGCAAATCCTTCAATTATATGGCCGATTCGAGTTAGAATCGAGCATTATCATGCACAATTTCAGGTTCCTTATCATGTTGAGCATAACAAAAACCACCTGAAGATTTAAAGATCAAAGAACGAACAAATCAAGAAGCTGCTTCATCAACTTCCAGCCTTGCTAGAACTCCATTTTCATCGATGCTCAACTACCACCTTAAGCCCACCTTTGGAGGAGATCTACCGCAGACGAGCTCGGAGGGAGAAGGAGTCTCCCTCCTGGCCCTGTAGGAGGTCGATTCATTCACTCCTTTGCTGGGGATAAATCGGTGAATCCGCTATCGCTGTCATTCGCTCCGAAAGAGGGTAGAATGTCTAGAACAACCAAACTATACAAGATTACAGCACGTGTCATCCACGGATGGTCAAGATCAGCCTCCGCTTCTCATCTTGACCATTCAAACTAAAATGGTGGAAAATTTACAACATAAGCCCACACGAAGATCTAGAGTTAGTTGTAGCTCCAGATACTTTCCAGAATTGCATTTAGGTCTCTACGTAGGGACCTAAATGCAATACTTTTAATTTTCTTTTCACAACAGCCCTTGATAGGGACCAAATTATAACCGACTTTAAACTTTTTTCTTGCACTTCTGCCCCTGGGTTATAAGTGTATTTTGGACCTCAATTTTGTTGTATTTTTTCCTAAATTTTAGGGTAGTTACAAAACTACCCCAGCTATATTTTTAAGTATTTTTTGCAGATTTTCATCACATAGTTTTCTCGATTTGATTTTTGGAAGATCAAATTAGTTTTGATTCTTTTCTTGAATTTTTTGAAAACCAAGAATATAGTGGATTTTTCGGGATTTCTTTCTTATATTGAAACATGATGTTTTACTATTCTGCCTTCTCGAGTTCGAACCAGGCATACTTACCTGGATAAATAATATAGAGTAGATGAAATAGGAAAGATAAGACACTTGTTTTAATCTTTCTCTGTCTCTCTATCCTATTTTGTTGATTTTTGTTTAATAAACGGAATCTCTCTTTGCAGTTTTTCTACACCGACATCATTATTAACCATAGGTCAGATTTAGTTTATCAGAGTCCTAATACTAATATGACTTTAATCCTAACAATATCCCCATTTGAGTTGAATTCCATCATGATCTCTTTATCCTCTTAGGCCTGCACATGACCATCCTCATCATTTGCATGTCTCGTCAGTAGGAACTCACCACCTCTGGGTGATGCACCCATCTTTAGGTGCCATCAATCTGTCACCTTGCATGATCTCCTGCCAATCACCGCTAGCAGTATTCTTCGACGCTACTGGTCGATTTATCAAAGAGACCACCATATCACAGGTTCTGAGGATTGCACATCTACTGCATCGCGTCATCTCGTCGATGTCGAACCTGCTCTGATCTGCAATGTCATGTCCCTTCAACAATGCTGAACCCAACTTTGACAGCAACTAATGGGGATACGAAGTGCTGTATATGAATATAGATGCTCAATCGACCACCACCACGGAACCACATGAAAGAAAGAACAACTAGATAGAAGGACGGTCGGTCACCTCTCACAACCACCAAAGAAGAAAGATCACTAAAAGAAGAACGGGTACAACTCTCCCAATTCCCTTGCTCTCTTCCTCTCTTTCTCTCTCTCCCCCTTTCTCTAGGGGTTACATTGTCCTTGTGGTGGTGCGAGGAAATGCCTCCATCCCCTCTATAATATCCCAATTACAAACCCATAGTCGTATTAGAGTACAACTCAACTATTATTAGGATTAGGAGTGATGATTGACCGACCAACTAGGGTTAATTATCAATATAGAGAATGGTCATTGTGACCCCAATCAATTTGTCAGGCTCAATCGAGAAAATAAATCACTCAAAAGATCAAACAATCAAAGCATGTAATGTAAGCAGTTCACTATTCTTTTGCCTGGTATAGCCACCAGGGTCGAACACAAGGAGCACTATTAAAGAACTAAGTAGTCAAATTTTGAAAACAAAACTAATTTTAGTGGTTTTTAATTTTTTAAATTTTTAATTTTTGTATAGAAATCAAATAAGCACTGCTTACAAGCAACACACTAAAGACTCTTTTTGGATATTTCTAAAAAGGCTAAAGTATCAAAAAATACAACAAAAACTATTTTTAGGTTTCATGTATGTTAAATTATTTGGGAAATTTTCTGAATTTTTCAAATGTTTTTGTGTTTTGTAAAAATCGAAGAAGCCTCAAAACTCAAAACAATGGACAGTTAAGATCAAATTGCACATTAAAAATATAAGTACCTCATGGTTCTGGTTAGCAATTTTACGACAAAATAGAAGTACCAAGCTACCAACGGAAACTGAAATCACTTTTTTTTATTTTTCCTTAATTTCATTTGATCTTTATAAGATTTGGTTGTTTTGAGATTTTTTAGGATTGTTATAATGAATTTTCACACAAAATTAAAACTAAAGGTAAATCATAAAAAAGACACACAAAGGAATTTTTACAGAATTTTTAAAGGATTTTTTGAATTTTTATATATAGTGTAAACATGGACTTTTTAAGGGGTTTTAAATTTTCTAAAATAGAAAATGCAATCAAATCAATCCACAAAAATCAGAAAAAAAACTACACACTAACAGGAGCTAATAGTAATTATTAGGCGATTTTTAGAATTAACTTAATAATTATTAAGGCAAAGAAGAGCATGTAATTAATCACAGTTCACGGGGACCAATTTGCAAATATTTTAAGTTTCTAGACTATATGGATAACACAAGACAAAATCTCAAGGCCTGATATGCAAAAAGCCCATTCAATTCACGCACATGCTCAATACTATATGCATAGGGTTATAAATGCAATTTCAAGAAATTTAACATTCATTCATTAGTCCAAGGTAGAACATGCAAATGAACCACAATACACGTGAGCGTACATGTGCTTAAGACTCGGGGAGACTAAAATCAAATATCACAAAATACGAGGTCCATTCTGTAAAAGTTTTTAACTACACACTTTATTTAAAGGACTAAATCTAAATAGAGAATCAAGCGAGATAAAATATGAAATATACCCTTGGCAGGAATATGTGTCGCACGCTAGAGGAAGCTATGATGTATAACTCTGATTGCTGGGAATGGCAGATCTAAGGACAACATAGAATCTCGAGGACATGCAGAGCAGATGCGTCCGAGGCTCTGATCTAATGCCCCAAAAATTGCAAATGTCGCTTGTCTCAGATTATATCTAGCAGTGACTAGATGATCCAATGACTGAGAGGGGGTCTTCAAGAACACTCCCCTAGCGAACTTCAATCGAGCATCGGAGGTGGTCCTACGGCCTGATGAAGGGTGAAAGAGGTAGGCGGGTTCGTGGAAGGGAGGCACGCTCATCGATGGGCTCCTATGAAGATGATGAGGGTTAGATGAACATGGTGGTGACTGCTCTCCTGGAGCTACTCCTCCTGAGAAGTTGGGGATCCAAAGTGGTCTCCTAGAACATGATTGTGCCTGCAAAAGGTAGAGGGGACTCGGGTCTTCGCTCCAGTCTTGTTTATTACTACTAGAGATAAGTGAAGCGAAATGGGTGGTATTTTGGGTCTCAAGATCACGTGGGAGATGGAGACCCTACCTAATATTGACCCAATGGTTGAGCCTCAAGATGGTAGACTACGTGAGAAGGTGCAGCGCGAGAAGGGGGTTCGATTAGAATGGGTGGGAGTAGGTAACGGAGCTCCGACCAATGGGTCAAGGCAGATGAACTAGAGGCGGTACGAAATGGAAATGTGGAATCTAAAGCGGAAATGCGAGAGGAAAGATAAGTACCTAAAGGTTCGATGAGTTCCTAAGCTTTACGTGAAGGTAGGTGTCATGGTCTTGGCCTCAACGAAGATGCAACTGGCTGGGAGGCTACATACGACAGAGCTCCGACCATGTAGTGAACTTTTAGCCTCGAAGCACCTTCTGATAGTCCTAAGGCTCTCCTCTAATAGATGTCACTCTAAGAAAGGACTCTCAGGGTCTGTGGTGGCTCGAGGGACGAGCAGAGGAGTTTTGGAGGTGAAATGATATGCTTTATAGGCTACTCAAGGGTCTTAGAAGATTAGAGCATATCGCGAAACCCTAGACAGATTCGGTTGCGCCTAGGGTTCCTCCAGGATCATGGAAGTCTAGGTTACAATCGGACGCAAAAACTGATAGGAAAGGTGGTTGGGTTCGAGAGTGAAAAATCAGAGAAAAGGCTCCAACAAGAAGAAAGCGACCTAACCCGATCTGGACGTCAACGGTCCGATGTGGACCAATCAGAAAATAAGATTTACAAAAATCAAAGAAAATATGATAAAAATAGTAAATGAATTTAAAATAGAAAGTGTATAAAATAAGAAATGTTCATTTTTTTATTTTTTTATTTTTAATTATTTTTATGAAAAAATAATGTATATATAATATATAGTATTATATACATGTATATTATACTTATGTATTATGTACAAGTACTTTTATTTTATTTTTGTATAAAAATAATTTTATTTTACATTTTGTTTATTTACAACATGATTTTAGGAGTATAAAATAAGTTTTATTTATTTTTACAAATTATTTAAAGGTATAAAATAAATAGTGAATGTAGTATATATGTGTATTTTGTAAAAAGGTTGGATGTTTTTATTTTTATTTTATTTTACATTATTTCTAATGCTATAAACAAGGGTGTAAAAGAATAAAATAATTTTATTTTGTCACAAATAAATAAATAAATTATATGTACAAGTGTAGGTGATATGTATAGTACATAATGAACCCTATCTCTTTCTACTTATTTTATTGTATGATCAGGTCGAGGCTTGACCTTCTCTTTGGGTTTGGCTCACTCTATACTTATTCTAAATACATCATTATTTTTCTCTTCTCTTTATTATTTTATTTTACACAAATTCGGCGGTAATTATGCATTATTAACAAAGGCATGCAGGATGTTAGCTTATTGTATTTACAGACATTTACATGTTGTTTTGCTCAAAAGAAGAGCTAAAATAAGAGAATAAAGAATGAGAATCGTCGATTCATCATCCCCCTATACATTACCTTTGCTAGTCGCTTAGCAAACACTTATTTGAAAAGAAGTGAAAATAAAAAGAAAAGAATCAAGGTTGATTATTAACTTATCTTCATTAAATTGGAGTATGGAGCTCGATCAGACCTTTGGATTACTAGTTTGGAGGAAGCTTATTGGGAAATAAGTTTAAGACACAACAACCTTCAAGTTCCACAATTCTATGGTCAAGAATCCTCAATAAACCAGGTTAGAACAAGTCTACATGCGCAAACTCTAATGACTATGAAACTTTCCTTGTATTGTATAAGTGATATGTAGATCCCCACCTCAGAATTGAGAAAGAAACATCCTCCCTCAACAAGGTAACTCTAATTCCCCAGTCTTGCAGCTCTTTCCTTGAGGAGTGGGGTATTTCCTTATAAGTTCAAGTTCAACCAGTTCAAGAAGATTGGGAAAGAAGAGAATGGACCGTGACTAGTGTAACTACGTATCCCTAAGAGCTCAATCAGTGTAGCTAAGTCTCTCGTTGCAAGATTCATGAGATGAGGAGTAATACATTGGCTTTGCTTTATTGACTATATACACTTCAGTCGACATTTTATTTTCAATCAGACATGTCTACTTTTTTGGAGTTTTCCTTGATTTTGTGCATTTTTTATGTGCATATGTACAACACATCTACATGGTGCAACATATACATAAGGAGTTTTTCTTCTTGAGCAGCATATACATAAGCAGTTTTTCTTCTTGAGCCAGTAGACCATCCCTCTTTTGAAGCATTATTGCAACCCACAGGCTCCTCTGTTTATACCTCAATATTGCTAGACCAGGTTAAGGTGCACATCCGTACTTAGAGGAAGATGAGAGGTTCCGGTTGTAGTACTAACCTCGTATGCTACCGAAGACAAAGAATTCTGCCTCCTCACCAGTACATCCGTGTTGAGCTATGTGTAAGGTGCATGTCCAAGTCAAGCCATTGTCTCTGAGAGTCATGCGTGCGTTGTTAAGTGTTCTACTTAGGCTCATTGAGATGACATGTGAACATAGCCTAGTGGACTCAAAGAATTAAGTCACTAATGGACCTGAAAAGTCTTAGCCCCAAATTCTATAAGGTTCCTCTGAAGTTAAGTTAATTAAGGTATTAATCAAGATCCATTTTTCAATTTAATTCCAGACTAGTTTAAATGTCAACTATGATTTAGAAGAATATACAAGCAAGAATTGTGCAAAAACTCTTTTTGAAAACTTTTTCAAAAATAATCAATTGTTTTATAAAAAATTTTGAATGCAAGAAGAAGATTTTGTAAAAACCTTTATAAACATTTACAAACAAATTTTGGCAACATTTTTATTTTTAAAATATTTTTCAAACATTATGTACTATATACATAATTTCGATACAAAAATATTTACAAATTTTTTTACAAGCAAAACATTTTTATAATCATTTGTATAAAAATAAATTTTACAAAATTTTTTTACCAAATATTATAAACAAGAAAAATTAAAAAAATTTGTGATTTATAGTCATGTTATTTTGTGGGGTATTAGCCATTTTATTTATATACACACGATACTCAAAGTATGAGTTATGACTAAAGTATGTATAATATATACGACCCCCCCCATACTTAGCTTGAACGATATCCTCAGAGTTATCAAAGAGCAATGAGAGGAAGACATAACTCGTGTTGAGCATTGAGAAGTGAAAAGATTACTTCAACAATGAATAAAAGAATGTAATGGATAGAGACCAGTGATCTCCCTATATTTAATATCAACTAATCTTAAGTATAGAAAATTGCACACAAAGGGAAAACCGAGGGATAGGATGTACAGGTTTTACCTCCCCTATACTTAGGGTAAAATATCCCTTCGTATAGGCAACAAAACAGAGGTAAAAAGAATCAAATGAATAATCTCATGTCTGATACCCACCTATACTAAGGTTAAAGCACACCCTAAGTATAGCATAATCATAAGATGGAGATGGGGTGTCAGACAAAAGAATGTGTGATATGGACAATCTGGATCTATACAACTGCGAGGAAGAAGTGATAATCATGTATGAGATGCAAATGATGTGAGTCAAAGACCACATCTCATACAAAATGAATAGTGGCAACATCATCGATCAACGTATCATGATTAAGACATGGCTTCAGGTGCTGACCGTTAATCCAAAAGGTGGAATCAGATGACGACTCAGATATATCAACGCTTCGTTGTCATGCACCTTTCTGACCAAGTATGGTCCCTTCCATTTTCTTTGTAACTTCCCTGGTAATAATATCAACCTAACATCAAATAGCCATACTCTATGGTTCGACTCAAACTATTTATGGTTGATTTGAGAATCATGCCATATCTTCACTCTATCTTTATATTGTAGGCGACTCGAAAAGGCTGTATTTCTCAACTCCTCTAAGGTTGCCAACTCTGCCTTCCTCTGATCTCCTACGCTCTTGGGATCCAATAATAACGCCGTGACTGTCCAAAGTGACTTGTGCTTTATCACCACAGGAAATTGGCACGACTTGCCATAAACGAGACGAAAGGGAGATGTGCCCAAAGGTGTCTTGAAGGATGTCCTATAGACCTACAAGACCGAACCAAAAGCTATGACCAATCCTTTTTGGTCCGAGCGGATGACCTATAATATAATCTTGATATCCCTATTTTATACTTTAGCAACACCATTGGTTGATGGTGATATAGAGTGGCAACAACAACGGTCAATGTTGAACTCCGTTAACAACGACCATTACCTTGTTGTTGATAAAGTGAATCCCCCCGTTTGATATCAAATCTCTATGTACCCCGAACTATGAAATGATATTTTTCCTAAAGAATCAACGTATAATCCTAGCATCTGCCACTAGGGCAGGGATGGCCTTAATCCAATGACACACATAATCGACAACAAGCAGAATGTACTCAAATCCCTGACTCTTAGGGAGTGGACCCATGAAATCGATGCTCCATCCATCAAAATACTCAAAGAAGTGAATGGGTGCATCAATGCATATCACGCTGTCCACAAGTTCCCATCCTCTAACAGTCAGTACGCCTCTTCCCGAATTCATCAGAATACCTGAAGAGGGTAGGCCACCATAGGTCAGATTGGAGCACTTTATGTGATGTCCTCCTCCAAGAATGATGTCCTCTTGCCTCAAGCTTATGGCAATATGTGAGGATGCTATTGGCTCCTCCTGAGGAATACACCGATGCCAGACACTATCCCCCCTTCATAATAAAGGGTAGGATCCTCCAAATGGTACGACTTGCCTTCGTAAGAAAGGTCTCAAGTCGCTACCGGGGCCAACCTTGTGGAGCTTTCTTGGCAACAAGATAGTTCACAATGTCAGCATACAACGGGAGCGAGATGATAGAAAGAATCACGTCATCTGGAAAGTCCTCTATGATAGGTGCCATCTGATTAGAATCCTCAAGATTCTCTAAACATGAGAGGTGATCCTCCACTACATTCTTTACTATAGGTTTTTCTTAATCTCAATATCAAACTCCTGGAGAAGAAGGATCCATTTGACCAATCTGGCTTTGGCATCTTCTTCACTATGAGGTATCAAATGGCGTCGCGATATGTAAATATAGTCACTCTTGATCCCAGAATGTATGATCTGAACTTATCTAAAGTAAAAGCTATGGCTAGCATATCCTTCTATGTCACAGTATAATTCTACTGAGTGGCATCCAATGTTCGGCTAGCGTAGTGTATGGCTTATGGTAATCCATTCCTCCTCTATTATAGCATAGTCCCTATGGCAAAATCAGAGGCATCTATCATGATCTCGAATGGGAGAGACCAATTGGGTGGCTGAAGGACAGGAGCCTAAACAATAAGTCCATTGAGAGTCTCAAATGACACTAGACACTTATCATCTACAATGAACTTGGTGTCTTTCGCTAACCGATCAGTATGCGGTCGGGCAATACGACTGAAATCCTGAATGAATCATTGGTAGAAACTGACATTGGACGGTTTGATTGAGTTTCTTGACGATATCAAACTTGGCTAGATCAACCTCCATGCACTTGTTGGAGACGATATGACCAAGGACCGTCCCCTGTGCCATCATGAAATGAATCTTCTCCCAAGATAATACAAGGTTGACCTCTATGCAATGCTGAAATACACAGACTAGGCAGTCAAGATAAGCATCAAACCCATTGCCGTAGATCGAAAAGTCATCTATGAAGACCTCCAAGCAGTCACCCAACATGTTTGCGAAGATGGAAAGCATGCACCTTTGGAATGTAGCCAGGGCATTACATAGACCAGAGGGCATACATCTAAAAGCATACATTGCAAATAGACATGTGAATGTCATTTTATCCTGGTCTTCGGGTGCTATGCCCACCTAGCTGTATCTAGAGTACCCATTAAGGAAACAATAATGACTCTTCCCATCTAGCCTCTCGATAATCTGATCAATAAATGGTCATGGGAAATGATCATTCTTGGTGGCCTAATTCAATCGTTCATAGTCCACCCTCCAAGAAGTGGGTACCCGGGTAGCTATCTCCACTCCAGACTCACTCAAAACTGTGGTGATACCTATCTTCTTGGGTACCACATGCAATGGACTATCCCACACGTAGTTTGAGATGGGGTAGATAAAATCGACGCTCCACACTTCGATATTTACTTCGGGTTCAGCCGTCACTGGAACTCATGTGATGGCTTGGCGTCCTCTTCGAGATAGATGTGGTGGGAGCACATCGCCAGACTTATCCCCTAGAGATCCGCTATGCTCCATCCAATCGCATTACTGTTTCTTCAAGAACCTCCATCAAACAAGATTATTGATTTCTAGTCAAATCTGCTGAGATAATGACTGGGAACATCTCTGGCTCACACGCAATGAATCTCTACTTCATACTCTACGGCAAGGTCTTTAGTTTTGGTCATGTGAGAGATGGCAACTATGGCTTTTGAAATGTTTGAGTGAAGGCTACCAGATCTGCGTGAGAGAACTCTTGCTACATCTGTGAATTTGATGAAGGTGTCCCTATTGGTTTATCTATTATCTGAACTGGCTCGCTCTCCGCCCTTACTGTTGGCTATGGAGGAATCAGATATGGAAAATAATAATCAAATTCATCCTAATCCGAGGAATCAGATGTAGAAAATAATAATCAAATTCATCCTAATCCATGTCTAAATCTGAGGGATCTGAATCTGAATAATATGAAATACACTCTACTTCGCTATCCTAACCACGATCATCAGCCACAAATGTGCCTGGTGCCAATAGTGTGCTCTTCGAACTCTTGTATGCCAAAATCTGTAAGTCCACAATACCTGAAGGCATGATAAGGGCTTGTGCTACTGGGTCTGACCATATTGCTTCATCATCTATGACCACAAAGTCAAACTATTGGTGGACATCTCGCTCTCCATCTGTTATCTATTTTGAATCACTCGACTGCTCAGAGCAGGCTGAATATCTCTCTCAGGTCTCCTCGATTGTCTCTATTTGTACACTTTCTCCCTCGACACGAAAGTATACCTTCCCACTATCATGATCGAATACCACCTTTGCTGTGGCCAGGAATGGGTGTCCTTGGATGATGGGGGTATTAGTTACAGACTCAGGAATCTCCATGTCCAATACAATAATGTCCAGGGGGAATTTCAAGCACTGAATTGTGATGAACACATCCTTCAGTAACCCCTTCGACCTCTTGATAGATCTATCATCAAACTGAAGGACTGTTCTACTCTGTGAAAGAGGGCCAAACTCGAATTGGTCAAGTAAGGATACCGGAAGAAGGTTAATTGAAAAGCTGCTATGAAGTAAGGTAAAATCAAATCACTGCTCATGGATATGGCATCTGACATATGGAGCTCCTGCATAAGGTCCTCTTAGCCAACTATTGATTCTGAATGGCAAAGCAAGTGGCTTAAATAAGCACATGGATTTATGCAATGTGGTTCCTCCTCTTCCTACCGGTAGTGGTCTTCTCCCTCAAATTCTTCTGGAAGAGAGGGATGTGCTCCTGTGCCTCCTGTAGAGTTAGTTATATGTAATCAGTCAATCATCTACTTGCTGAACTCTAATTGTGTCTTTTTTTGGGATTTTCATTTTTGGTTCCCTTTCCAAAGTAGAGTGCTTGAGGGAAGGGGATGAAGGGACCCTCTCCAGAGAGATGAGGGTTAGGAATAGGTTCCTGAGCATGTAGTAGACTAGAATCCATACCAAGATCATCATGAAACACAGATGGATTTGAAGGAGGTACAAAAACCTTTCCTTTATTCATATTTTTGTTAATTTTCTATTTTTTGTGTTTTTCTGCTCTGAGATAAAAATTGAGGGAACACAACTAAAGGTAAATTCGTGGTGTCAGTACTACCCACAACATCTGATCTTACATATCAATACGGCATTATGGCCAAGCAACTAGAACACTGATGGCATCATCATCACTATCTGCAATTGGAATCATGATGGCCTCAGTGTTGTCAGCTGGATCATCATCCTTGGTTGCCATCATCATCATCACCATGAGCACCATCGGCATTGCTTCCATCCCCATCTGTGCTCTAGAATCTACATGAGGTCATCGCTCAGATGAGGCACCGTCGGCTGGCATGCTATCGCTCCTATGTGTCACAAAATCAACATCATATACATTGGAAGAAATATCACCCAAAGTATCACTAGGGAGTGGTAGTCTCTGTAAACTATACCTGCTCAAATTTCCTATTTAGATTGTTTGGGTTGGGTTCAATTTGAGCGGGTATGGTAGCCTTGCCCTTGGTAATATCCCTCATTTCCTGTTGGAACTCGCCCATATCTCACCGGAAGGATGCCTGCTAGTCAAAAAGTAAGTGGGCGATGTCGTCAAAGGTTGGGTTCTCATACACAGGTGCATGAGAACTAGACGGGTTGCTTCATTGGAAATGATGCTGAGATGCTGGCAGCTGCTGGTGGTAGTGAGGGGGAGGGCTGATAAATACTACTGAGACGGTTGCTACTACCTCCACTATCATCCTTGATGATATGGATGAAGACCCTGGTGCTGGTATTACTGCTGGGACGAGGTGTCCCCGGTAGACCATCTGAATCAAAGATGATTGTGACAATCCTGAGCTGAGGGTGGTATTGGAAGTACGAGATCCGTTGACTTTATAAACATCTTCTGCTCAAGGTGTGGAGGGGGAAGAGCTACCAAGGGCTGATTAGATCACCATCTGAGTGTCTGGAGATAGTGGTGGCACCGAAAATGCTGTACTGCTGGACTAGAACTGCTTGGATGTGGTGGACCTGGTGATATGTGGCAGATGGCTGAGTGGAGATGTTGCTTGGATTGTCCTATGAACTGAGATGGGGCTGAGAAGCCATCTATGCCTCGTGTAGGCATATGATCTGGGTCTTCAGGTCACTCAGTGTTTGTGCCAACTGATCAATATGGTTCAGGCCCAAGCACTGCTTCTTCTCCATGATCTCGATGCGGTCCAACTTCTCGCTGATGATGCCTATGTTAGCGGCTGAGGACTCAGCCTATGTTGTTGCTAACAAAGTAGAAAGACCGACATCGACATTACAATCAACTGATAAGATATGACCTGTGGAAGGGGCTTCTCTTGAGTGTAGTCCCTAGTCTGGGACATCATCTTGTAGTTTTCTACCATCTCCTCATAGATGGGCCCAGACTTGGTTCTCATCCTTGGCAAAATAGGACCCTCCACATGAGGCGTTCACTAGCCCCTGCAGCTCCGGTGTTAGCCCACAAAAGAAGTTGTGAACAAGTTTTGGCTTCTATATCTCGTGATGTGGACACCAGCAATGAGCTCTCTAAATCGATCCCAAGCCTTGTGAAACTGTTCGTTTAGGATCAAGGTGAAATTATTGATCATCGCTCATGTTGCGTTGGTCCGACTGAGTCTATAGTACTTGTTCAAGTACTAGGTCCGGAGTTGATCCCATGTGGTGACATACTTCCCCAATTGCTTGAGCTAGTAGACAGCTCTGTCAACTAGGGGAAAGGGGAAGGCGGTCATATTGATCATGTTCTCGTCCAAAAATATGTCATAGACAATGTTTGAAATCATCTCTAATTCTAACAGATGGAGGTGAAGCTCCTCGGTGGCTACACCTTGAAACTTGGATAGAAGCTGTATGGTTTGGGGGCAAATCTCAAAGTCACATAGGATCTCAGGTAGTTGGATACATATGTGGGTGAGGGTTGTACCAGGGTTGCGCAACTGCTTCATCATGTGTGGTGGCTAGATCCTACGATTCCTCTGGTCGTCCATCTCTACCCTCCTCGCATGGTATCTCTCCACTGGTTGGTCTCTACGGCTCTACTCTGCCTGCTCGCATCTGGGTCAGCTCTCATCTCACCTCTATCATAAAAACTCAATGGTCCCTGATCTATCTATGCATGGCCTCTAGTGAAGCTAACAATGTGTTGTTGATGGAGGCCTAGTCCAAAACATAGGAAGAAGTCTGCAGCTGGTCCTCTGTGCAATTCTAGTTGCTGGCTATCTCTCGGTTCTCTGCAAAGGAGAATGAGCCCAACTCAAGTGTCGTCAAGTTAACAAAGAACTGTACTAGACTCTTCTCTAGAACCTCAAGAATGGTAGAAGGGTGGTCGAGGGGGAACAGGGTGGTAGCGAACTGAGGTTCAAAGAGCAGATTCGAGTTCTTTGAAGCTACCCTAGATGAATGGAGAGGAGTACTCGAAAGGGGTGCTGCAAATGGTAGCCTAAGGGTCCTCCTTCCCATCGTTGTGATGTGGGGTTGATGAAGATTGGATCTGGAATGCAAACAAGATGAGAAACCAAACCCAAAATTCACCTACTCATCGCAAGTTCATGACTGTGAAAGTTAAGTCATTATTCTTGTCAATTTTTATTTATGTGATCAATCAATTTATCAGAGCGATTAAGCAAGCGACGAGGAACCCAATGCTCCCAAGAGACTGGCCCAGTCTCACGGCTAGTTTTTTCTAGCCAATATGGGTTGCATACCATTTACCGGCTACCCAATCTATCCACTCTGCTAAGGAAGTCCAAGACTACATACCGACTACCTTGTGAAGTCCTCATTGGAGAACAACCAACCGCAAGACCGATAGTTTGAAGAGAGTTCACGTATGGCTCTACCTGGTGTGCGGGTCACTCCCTTGTTGCAGATAAGTCAACCAATGCGGTGGTGACTCCCCCCCAAAACAAGAAATTTTAGATGAAGTCGGTTTTAGGGCCAAGCTTGCATTAACAGTCCTAATTTTATTTGGTTTTCAATTTTTATGTATTTTTGTGAATAAAACAATGCCTATCGATTTTTCCAATTTCCTTGGTTATTTTAAAGCCAATAAAACATGGGGAGTCAGTAAAGCCAACGCACGATCAAACACAATGATGCATGCAGAGATAAAAATACATACCTGACTCCAGGACTCTACATGCAGGGCGATCCACATATAAAAGTAATGACATGAAATGAACTATCTATATGATGCATGAGGAAATCAACCTTAGACGAGCAACTTCTATCACGTGAAGCACAATAGTTATCTAACCAAATATAAGACCAGCGTCTGATCTTGAGAGTCACTCGGTGCCCACCACAACGGATCCTACTAGCTGTGTATGTGACTCCTCACGATGCGTCGTCTAGTATCTAATAAATCTAACTTTTTTAGATTTATTTTATATAAGTCCAATTATGATCTATAGGCACATATAAGCAATTAGGTGTGGGGCCTTAGCTACTTACATCACAATCAAGCTGAAGTCCTAAATCTAAGGTTTAAAATCTCGTGAATCAAATATAAAGAAAAGGAGAGAAAACAAACCATGAAAAAACACAGTGAGGTTCCCTTAGTACACCGTTACTCGACGAAACATACCCCAAAGTCTAAGTGTTCAACAGAGAGTCTCAGAGTCTAATTATTATAACAATAAAATGTTTCTGCAAAAATAATTATCTATAATATAAATAAATCCTCCTACTACTCTGCTCCTCCTTAGATGCGGTTTCGTCTAACAGAAAGTCGACGTGTCCCTCTGATGAATCCATGATTCATTAACTTTTCTGTCGCATTTTGTCTTAAAACACTTAACAAATGCATGTAAATATTCATAAATTCCCATCTTTTATTCAAACTTCATTCATGAATAAATATTCGCTTTTAAGGATAAAAATCATGTAAATAAATAAAGAACAAAGAAAAAGAAAAGAAGGCAGATTAGAGATATGTATATATGTACAATATGACTTATAAATATAAATATGACCGCACTGTATATTTATAACCTAACTCCCAAGACCAAGTCAGCATGGATTGGTCGACAAACCAATAAGTAGGGGGAGATAAGGAAAGAAAACCCAAAAAGTAAATTAAGACACACTTCATGTACTTTCCACTATTTATCAAATAAATATAAAATTTCAATGATTTTTACTTAATTCATATGTGCATATTTTTTACCACACTATTTTCCTAATTATTTCTAAAAATGTATATACAAATATAAAAATAAGTTAAAAATATTACCCTGAATATATGCCAAGAAATCCAGCTTTTAAATTGTCAAAATCTCAACTTCCGAACATCATAACTTCTTCATACAAACTCCAATTTCACTCTACTCACCTTTAAAGTTCATAAAATAATATTCTCTAAATAATAGAGGTGGTTTCATCGAGTTCGGAGTCCATTTGCAAAAAATCGGTTTTAGGACCAAATGACAACAGGGTTTCTAGGCTATTTATTTTCTGTAGAACACATTATTTATAGTTATATTAATTTTACAATTTCTAGTTATTTTGATGATACTTTAATTTCACCCGAATGTATTTCAGAATTTTCGGAGCTTATTTATTATTTTAATAAAATACAAAACATTAAATTATAGGTAAAAATGAACTGGATAACTTCTACCTATATTTATTATTATATGTAAATTAATTTATTAAAATCCCTAAAAATTAATACAAACCATATTTATTATTCTAATAATTAATAAAATGTAAAATTAATATTTAATTATTTATTTATTAAATTAAAAATCCAAAACTATTTATCTATACATATTTATTAATATAATATTTATATTTCGAATAATATTTATTATTTATAGAAAGGAATTATTCCATAATTTAGATAATTTATTTATTTGCATTTCTTGTTTTTAAACTAAATTAAAATAATGTTATTTAATATTTATTATATAATTTATAAGCTAATTTACGCATCTGGCCTAAGAGGTGCTGACACGTGTCAGCACCTGGTTCATCTTCTTCAAGAAGGATATTAGCCTTTCTTTTTTGAACAACCATCTTCACTTATTTTTCCCGCATGCATCCTAACCCCCTCCGATGATCTAATCCATTGATTTGCTTCCCCTAACAACCAATATTCTCGCCAACCCTTCGATCTAGCTTGAAGCTCACGAAATCTGTCTATATAAACCTTCAAAGTTCGCAATTTCGAACCAACTCTCCATAACCAACTGAAACACCAGTTCCAGTGGTCGAACCCCATTCTTCCTCACCTTGCTCCGCTAGTCCAGGAGGTGATAGCTCCAAGCTACGGTGCCCGCTTGGAAGAAGGACCTTCAGGGAGGAGTTCCAAGGCGAAGCTTCGCCTTGCATCGCCGCCTTGCGCACGTCCAACTCCGGCGAAGATCGGCCGTCGCAGCAGCTACCAAAGGTAATACACCTCTACATTCACAGATCTCTACATCCACCTTTATCATATTTCTTCTCGATCTCCATGCCATGATTAGCGTGGCAAATCACATAATTAGTTAGTCTAATCATCTAGCTTACACGAACACCCAAATTTAATTCACAAATCGTTTCAAAGTCCAATAGAATCACAATACATTTCTTGAGTAGTTCTCGCACCTGGTTTCATTTAGTCTAGAAATGCCATTTTCGATCTTGCAAACCTAAACTCGTTGGCCGATTTCATCGTAAATCGAGCATGTATTTTGCTTAGTTGCAGGACCAGATTTCATCGAGTGATTTCAAAGCGTTTGGAACCTTCAGCTTCACGCAAATCATCATCAAAGTTGGTGCAACAACTTGAGCATCAGCGGCTAAAGCCTCAACCACCCAATTTCTTTGATCGATTATTGTCGATATCCGCCATCACCCGTAGTGATCACCCATAGGCGAGCTCGAGGGTTAGAGGATCTAACCCTCTAGCCCTACAGGAGGCCAAAGCTACATCTCAGTCACCGGCGAAAAATCGGAGAAGACGACGCCGTCAGCCACCTGCGTAACAACTTCAAGAACCTCAAGAACAACCCGCGATATCGGCTTGCGACGCGTGGCAGGCTGCGGACGGCCAGGATCGCGCCTCAAGCTCTAATCCAGGCCGTTGAATCTGGACCAGTAGAAATTTTGCACAAAGAGTCCAGAAGAGTTCCAGAATTCCCAGAAGCTCCAAAGTTTTCTTGATATTACATTTAGATCCCTACGCAGGGACCTGAATGTAAACTTTCTTATTTTCTTTTCAAAACAGTCCCTGATCGAGGACCTTTTTGCATATTTTTTGTTTCTTTTTCTTGCACTTATACCCCTGGCCTATAGGGGAGTTTTGGACCTATTTTTGACATAATTTTTCGTAGTTTTTTTAGGGTAGGTACACAACTACCCCAGCAAGGTTTTCAATAGTTTTTGTATATTTTTGTCGTGTTTTTATCGTGTTTTGCTTTGTCTCTAATTGATCCATTTTGATTTGTTTTCGTGTGTTGTTCGAGCCCGTTGCTCGTTTCGTTTCACCTACTATATAGTATCATCTATACTTTATCTATATTTCACCTATATTCCACCTATTATATCATAGATAAATTGTTTAAAATATATCACTTTGAAAAATAAATAAAAAAATTGGAAAAATATAAAATCAAATAAAAATATAAAAATAAAAATTCCATAAAAAATTATCGTGTTTCCTCGATCGCTCTAAGAAGAGATAAAATAATCACAAATATATTTTATTCTAAAAAATTCAAAATATACTATTCTGCCTCCTTATGTTTGACCCAGGCACACTCACGTTGCTAAATAGTTAGTGTAAGGTTTTTCTTCAAAAACCGATCTTTATTTGATCAACTAGGATCTTTTTGGTGTTTTCTACACCGACAACTCTATCACATTAAAAGACGCAATCGGATCCGAGCAACATCAGAATGGCACCGTTGCTGGGGAGGCGTTAGTGTATTTTGATTTTTTTACATCTTTGTGATTTTATTTTCTCTCTTCTTATTGTTTCTCGTAGTTTTTCTTCGATTCTTCTTACAACTTTTATCGACTCGTTTCTCGATTTTCTTTAGCTGCTAACTAATTTTTGCAGGGCATGCAGGATCATCCATCTTCTTAGGAAGCCGAGTCAGTTGAAAGAGCAGAGGCCAATTTTTTCTTTACAAGTCGGTTGTAGAGAGCAGAAATTAATTAGTGTAATTTTGTAAAAGAGAGAAAGAGAGAGAAAGTTGTATTGAACTTTAGTACAAGGGGTCCACTAAGGGCATCCCGACTTGTATTTCCCTCCCATTTTTTCAGGGTGTGATTCGCCGAGTACCGTGTATTCGGTGGATCAGGGCACCCACTGTGGTTTTCTCGCCTCGACAGTTTTTCCGTGGCTTTTTCAATAGATGTTTACTTAGGAGTTTTTATTCTATCTGATTGTGCTTACGTAGTTTGTCTTAGGACTTGCAACCTAGGTGCATGATTTTAGAATTTTCATAAAAAGAAATAAAAAAGTAGATGTTTGTTTGAAAAAATTAAAAAATTATAAAACCCCAAAATAAAATCGGGACTGCTAATGTATCTGATTTAAAAATAAATGTAAGGTTCATTTGACTTGGGAGTGTAATCCCCGCATAATTTTTCAGAGTGCACGAGTGAGAGATGACCCTTAATTATAAACCTATTTTCTTTCAAAATACTACTTAGTCCATACACCTGATCACTGCTTTTCAGTGGGTACGCTCGGGTAGTTGGAAACAGTCCGAGTTTACTTAGCAGAGTGGGGGATTTAGAGGACACTACGTAAGGCTCCGTCCTCAAGCAACACGAGTAGCCGAAAACGGTTCATACTTGCCTCCATACTGGCTGAGAGCAAGTGGTTTTCTATAAGGACCCAGGACAGTATAGCGAGGAAAATTCGAGCACATATCAGCTCGCACCAGCTCACGATAACCGACTATACTTGTTTGCTAATTACAACCCTAAAACTGACAAGATAAAAGACCAAACTCTTACGGTCATCATCGGGTTGTGTTGGTGAAAACGGGGTTTGCTTTGTGTTTACTTGAAGGTCGTGAGTTACCGTGGCTTTACGCATTCCTCTCTCTCTCTCGCTTGAATCAAGAATCGTGCTCTCCCTTTCTCTTGACATTGAAGATGACATCTCGACGGCTTTTCTGCTCAGACTCCGTGAGCTTTCGATTGTCCACCATCATTCATACATCTTTACAAGCTTGGAATGACTCTCTTACCAAGCTGGTCCCATCCGATCTTGAGAAGAGTCAAACCTAGACTCCCTCGCCTCCCGGTCAGACTATTGAGGCAGACCCTTGTCTCAATGCATCATCGAGATCTCCAGCTGAGTTTTCGCTGAGTTCTTACGAGAGCTTTTCTTTTCCAGAAGACTTGAAGCAGATGACTCACGGCAAAGGACCAGCAGCAAACGAGAGGCCACCAACTGAGGAGCATAATGACGGAAGATCGGATCCAGCCGCAGATGTTACGACAGGTATTCTCGACACTCTCCAACAGATGAACATCCAAATTCGAGAATAGTTTAGAACTCAAAACGAGTTGCGGGCTGAGATAGCCGCCCTACGAGCAGGGGCCGAGAATCATTTACCGCCTGCAGGGGTTCCCGCTACTTTACGGGAAGAGTATGACCCGGGCGCACGAACACTCCATCATTGGATTCAGCTACCGCCGAATTAAGGGCCATACGAATTGAGGCCATCCTTCATGTCACTGCTTCCCAACTTCTACGTGAATGCTACAGAGGAGCCGTTTACCTTTCTGCAGCAATTCGAGATGATCTGTGGTATGGCTAGTTATCCAGAAGTTACGCAAGAGGTTATCCGCCTCAAAGCTTTTCCCTTCACCTTAGCCGATAAGGCGCTTTACTGGATGAGTCACCTGGGAAGGGAAATTTCTACATGGGATGATCTGATGTCCACATTCCTGCGTAAATATTTTCCTCTGGGGAGGACGAACAAGATGAGGAGTCAGATCTCCAATTTCACACAACTTCCACATGAGTCTTTCCATGAGGCATGGGATAGATTCAAAGACCTTACAGAGAGATGCTCGCATCATGAGATACCAATAAAGGTGCTAGTTCAAAATTATTTTGAAGGACTCCAGCCGGACATCCAGGGGCTAGTGAGTGCCTCATGTGGCGGCAACTATTTGAACAAGGATGCCGAGTCAGTCTGGGGCATCTTCGAAGGGATGGCAGAGAACTCGAGAGTCGTCGACCCTACTCGGGCATTTTAGAAAGTTCCTCAGCCACCACATCACCGAGAGCATCATAAGGTGGCTAATATCGCGGAATCTGAATCCAACACCAACATGGGCTTTATTAGCGAGAAGTTAATGTTGGTGGATGTGATTCAAAAGCAAATTTAGGACTTACAACCACTGCGAGAGTTGGAGAAACTCTCATCTCTACCTCAATAGCTGAGTGATCTTTCGAAGAAGATTTCAGAACTTCAGCTTCAATACCGGCAAGGCCAATCTTCTTCGACCGCACAACCTATACGGAGGATCTTACCCGCTCCCACCCACCCGTCAGATTCACTATGTACAGAGCGAGCGAAAGACTCCACAGATTGATTGGCATGAGGATCAGTCTCATGCCAATCCCGGTCAGCTCACCAGCGTTGCAGATATGGAGGTTGAACCGCAAGCCACTCTCAAGATTAACGGGATTTGGTATACTCTGATTCAACAACCGAGTATACCGTATCATCAACAGCAGCCGTACGGTCATCCGCAGCATGGACGTCCATATTTCCAGCACCGGCAGAATTACACGCAACAACAGTCTCACCAGCATGCTTATCAGAGACCACATTCATATCAGTACCCTACTAACCATTCACAAACATATCCTTATCAGCAGCAACAACAGTCTTTCTTTACACCACAGAGATCCTCTCAGCCTTCCACCTCACAACATTATACGCCAAGGCAAGAGAGAATAGAGAGATAGGGCCACCACATCGAACCTGAGATGTCTTCACAGGCCTAAGCACTAAATCAGATCATGAATATGCTGAGTACGCTCCAGATTGCGCATAAGACCGAGATGGAGCAGGTTAACCATTGTCTAGACGAGTAGACTGCACCAAAGACCACTCTTCCAACCCAGCCTCAGATGAACCCGAACAACAAGAGGAGGCATCCAAATCAGGTAGACAACACTACAGGTACAATCTCTTTACTTGAATTTTTATCTAACTTCATTCGTCTCAAGAGCGGTAGATCGCCACGAGCACCTGCTGGAGTAGAAGAGCGGGCACTTGACGAGTAGCAGGAGCGAATCCATGATCAGCTAGATTCTGATGCTGAGGAGGAGAACCAGCATACTGATGAGGACCATTACAGAGAAGGGAGCTATGCCTATACATTTGACATGTACACCGACGAGTCAGACGAAAATATCATGCCACACCATGCAGATACTCCCAACAAAAATATATCTTCCTCTGTTTTAGAGAGTTTTGTACATAATTATGAAACTTTCGATGTACAAGTTGATTCCAATATCAATAAAAATTCTGATTTTCTGATTCTTGACATTGTTCCTTTTCCCTATGCTTTGTTTAGAAAAGGAAAGAAAAATAACAAAAAGAATGTTGTGACTCCAGAGACGGAAAGGTTACGAAAAGATCACATCTTTTTGAAGATCCCACTTCACGATGCCTTAGATCATTTTCCTACACTTAAGAATCAATTAAAAAAATCGATGCATCACGCGTAGGAAAAAGAGATCCCGTACAGAGAAACATGTTTTGACTAAGGCTACATCTTGTGCTATTCAGAATAAGTTACCGAAGAAGAAGGACTCTGGTGCACATTATGTCAGATGCGAGATCGCAAAAGCCGAATTCGATCGCACTCTCTTAGATAACGGTTCCTCGATCAATTTGATACACTCTTCTTTACTCGATAAGCTCGAGTTAGGTCCTCTTTACAAATCTCGCGCGATCCTTCAGTTTGCTGATAGATCCGTAAAGAGACCTAAGGGTATATTAAGGAATGTTATCGTAACCGTGCAGGGTCTGCAATTCCCAGTGGATTTTACGGTCCTGGACATGGCTTGCCCTACATAGTTACACGTTACCATGATTATTCTCGGGAGACCTTTCTTAAAAACCGCAAAGGCTCTCTTCGATTATGATACAAGGTAGGTATCTTTTCGCACCGCGGGCGAGAAGGTACATATAGAGATGGTGAGAGATTCCAACACATTAATGATGCATCTTCTGATTTCTTGGGTTCTTTAGACACTTACGACTACATGTATGAGGTCTGTCTTGACGACCTCGAAAGATATCAAGTAGAGACCCAAGAGTGCTTAACAGAGGACGGGTCCGAGACTACGGTTGGCGATTCTTCAGAAGGTACTTTATATTTTAGTCTGGAGGATGAGAAGCAAGGGGATCAGACTTCTGAGGAGTTTATGGAAGATCTTTCAGATTCAAAGACTTACACGATTATTCCACTTCAGATGATCTAGAGACCGAATTTCATTTAGCTGAGTTGTTTTCCTCTGATCAGGCTGAGGATGAGCATAGTAGCAAGTCGGATGATTGACGAGCCCGAAAAACACCGCGTTAAGAATGTGTTTTTATTGTGAAGTGCGTAAAATGATTATGTCGTTCGTTGTAGGCGGCGATCGGAAACAGTCAAGAAATAACCACAAATTTTATTCAATTTTAATCAAGTGGTTTTTATGTTTATTTTACTTGGGCAAGTCCCAAGGTCGATCACAAGGAGGCAAAGGAACAACCTAGAGTTGTGTCTATCCAATTTTTAGTTCGGTTTTCAAGGCGGTCTTTTTTTGGAATTTTTCAATGCAATATGAGATGCAAAATGCAAGTTCGGCATATTTTAGGGACTAAAATGTAAATTTCAATCAAACGATGTCCGAAAAATACGAAACTTGGCCACAATATAAATGACGATGAAATGAGTGCACTGTAAATTTTTTGGAATTTTTGAACGCAATATGAATTTTTTATGAATTTTTACATGCAAACAGAATGATTTTCAATATCTAATTATAATAAATATTAAATCTACTTATTTTCAAGAAATAAAATTATCTAAGATCTATCACTAGGTGATGAATCCCAGAAAAATCCTAAACCTTGAAAATGTGGGGTTGAATACCTATTAAAAATCAAATACTGAAATATGCTAAATGATTTTTACAAAGCAAAATATGATGCGAATGCAAAGATTTTTGGGCACAATGTTAATCCAAAATAATCTCTACAATATGTGATTTTTCGGGGATTTTTAAAGCAACGGTTAATTAAATATAAATTTCCGAGCACAGATTGGGCAAAATATTCCAATTTTCACAAAACAATTATTTATTAATCAACCGTAAATCAGAAAAATATCCACAGCATGTCAAAATGTAGAGAATTATATGGGGAACACAGTGCTATTTTTGAATAAATAAAATGATGTCGTGCGAAGGTTTAAAATAGAAGGGGAAGACAGGGGTATCAATGCAATAAAAATAAAATAAAATGTGCAGAGGGGGACCTACAAGGAATTACCGAAAATCTGGGGGTGATTCTGCAAATTCCACAGAGAGGCACGTGTGCAGCACGTGCCCTCTGGTCTTGGACTTAGGCGCAAATGGAGGAACTCCGAGGGGGGGGGGGGGGGCTTCAGCAATTTACCCCCGCGTCACGTGCGGGGCTAGTGACCGGGGGAGGCTGACGATGGATGACGTCCCCCCGCACGTGCCTCGCACGTGGGGGGTCTCGGGCTCCCAGCCCGGCGGCTCGCGATTTGAGAGAGGCGGAAGGCCGAGGGTGTAGCGGCGGTGGCTGATGTCGGGCGGCGAGGCGGAGTAGCTGGCGGTTGTCGATGGAGGTGAACGAGGTCTACAGCAGAGGGGCTGCTCTGGTGAGGCGGAGGAGCAGCAGGTGGTCAGTGACGAAGCCCTCAGGTGGGTTGTCTGAGAAGACAAAGCTCGATGGCGCAAGGCGGGGCTCCGGTGGCGTAGTGGCGTGAAGTCGAAGACGATCGTCGATGGCCGGTGGGCGTAGGCGTTGTCGACGTTTGCGAAGCGGAGATGGAGGCGATGCTCCGAGCGGAGCGAAGAGCTCGGAGGCGGAGAGGTAGAGCGAGAGAGAGATAGAGGAAAGAGATAGAGAGAGAAGAGAGTACCTGGGGCTCAACGGCGGCGTCGGAGCGAAGCAGCTCGCTGGAGGGGGGGGCTGCGACAAGCTCGAGGAGCTTGGATCTCGCCGGCGTGGAGTCGTCGGAGGCTGTCACCACCTCGAAGGCTTCCTAGGGTAGAGGTCGGCGGATGGGTTGGACTGGGGGCGGCTGGGTCTCTTAAATAGGATAGGGTCGGTGAGGGTTACGGGGAAGAGGCGGCCGTTGCGAGGTTTACGGAGGAGGGTTGGTCGGCGCGGGGATGTCGACCGGTGGTTGTGAGGGAGGGGGTCAATGGCGTGGCTGTTGGCGCGCGCGAGAGGAGCGGCGGAGGTTTCGGGGTAGCTGTTGGGAGGTAGACGAAAGTCCTCGGCCGTTCAATCGACCGAGATCGAATGGCCGAGGACGTGACACGTGGCGGTCAAAGGAGAGGCCCCGGGAACGCGCGTGTAGGGCGCGAGCGGGGGTGGCACGTGCGCTGCACGTGCCTGGTTTTATTTTTTTTATAAAACGAGATTTAAAAATGCTAAAAATCAATGACACGTGGTGGCCTCTGGGGCTGCCACGTGTCAGCTCCAGAAAAATCCGAAATTAAATTATTTGTAAAATCGATAAAAAATAGCAAATGACCTCGGATCGAAAAAGTTCCTTCACGAAAAATGCTCGTCTCGACGAGATCTAAACATGAAGACATCAAAGCCAAATTCGGTCAAATGTAAAAAGTGAATTTTTGGGGTATCCCATGTACATAGAATACCTTGATTTTTTTTGGGCTTTCTAATTTTTTGTCATTTTTAAAACAAGATAAAAAATTCGGAAAAGTACGGAAAACTCAAAGATAAATAAAAGAGACCTTAATCTAATTTTTTTTGATTTTTAATGATAAAGAAAATATTTACATAAAATATAGGTCAGAAAAGCCGCGAAAATATACAATGTACAAAAGAGGCCCAAAACCCAACTTTCACACACGAGCTCCGATTCACTTGAACTTGATCTTGTTTTGAAGGTAATTGAATGTGCATTAGTTCAAAAGTGAGTAGGATCAAATCAGACACTGGATGGGGAAGATATGTGGCTTTTAGTCCGAAAATCCTGAAACTAGGGTTTGGGTTTTTGGTCCACTTATTTGAGTTAGTGATTTTTTTTGTATTTTTCATTTATTCTTGTAAGTGATATGTACACAGTGGAGGCCAGGTTTGTGGCATTCGGAGTTAGTATGAAGGAGTTAAAAAATAGGGGAAGTTAGGCTATTTATAGGTCAACTGTGGCTTGGATTTTTGGCTTCTTATTTGGTGCAGAAATAATGGATAAAATGCCATTTTTATGAAAACATGCATGAATGCTAAATATGCAGAATAAATGCAAATATGCTGTTGATTTTTAGGGACTTTAAGCTTAATAAATGAGATTTAGAGTGATGAATCCGAGATTCATCATCCCCCTATACTTAAACCATGCTCGTCCCTGAGTATCAAAAAGAAATGCCATGAAGTGAAATGAGACTGGGTTCCATACCAAGACTATGAACTCAAGGTGAAAGTGAGACTAAACTTGACCTTTGGATTAATAGTGTGGCGGAACTTCTGTGAGTCTTAGAATTTTAAAATCAACAGCCCTCAAGTTCTACACACCATTGTCACAGTTTCGGCTCAGAAGTCATCTTAGATCAATCCTCTTCCCGAAGTATACCCTATGAACATTGAATAACCGACTCGTGTGTGTGAAGGGTTTTAGCTCTTCCCATCCAGAATGCCGGACTACCATGCTCCTCTCCTCTCCAGTAACTCGTCCTCGGGGAGTCAGGTATTTCCTTCTAAGGTCTGTCGTGCTGTGTTCACAATCGAAATGGGGGAGAAGTTAGAAGAAAGAGAAAAGAACTGGAGGGGGTGGTAGTGTAGTCACCTCTCCTTGTGAAGATGGCCAGTGTAGCCGAGTCTCTACCAAGATCTGCAGGTTTCTTGAAGCTTGGACCTTTTTTGGTCGAATTTTTATTTGGTAGAATGCTTCTTTGTATTTGGAATTTTTGGTGGTTCTGCTTGGATCTTGTTTTGCCCCTACGGATATAGCATCTTTTTATTCCGTACATTTTTTGGGGTCTTAGAAAAATTTGTGCCCAGCCGTCCATCCCTTTTTCCGAAGCTTTATTCCAACCCGTACTCCGGTCTTTAGATTTCCACGCTACCAGAAAAGAGACTCCCACAATCTTCCAACATCCCATCTGGGTTGAGCTAAGTGCATAGTGCGAGAGTACAAATTAATTCCCTATTCCAGAGTTGTACCCAGAATGAAGAGATCAGGTTAGACACTAAGAGTCAAATGCTGTACATTGTCATGTTGAACTTAACGAATTAAGTCAAAAGACCTGAAGCTCTTAAAATCCTATTTCTCGGTGAAGTTCCTCTGAAAATTAGGTGGATTAAGGTCAAGTCCAGACCACTCTCGGTTTCGGCTCATAACTCGGTTCAGAACCCAGTGACTTTTCACGGATGCAAATGCATGTGATGTTGGATGAAGTGCAGGTGTGTGAAATGTAGACACATTTTTTTTGTGATGATGATTTTTTTTATGCAAGGGACATTTTCTATGTAGAAAATGGAATAAGAAGCCATCTTTTCTTTTTCTCTCTTTTTTTCGAAAATTTTGTGCATGGTTGGTGTTAGTAGAAAAACTTTTTTTTCTTTTTTTTTTCACGTGTGTGTGTGCAAAGATGAAATAAGAAGCCATTTTTTTCAAAAATTTTGGGCAAGTCAGCGTTAGTAGAAAAACTCTTTTTTTTCAAGTTAGTACCCACCCCGTAAATACATATAGACTTACGCGAAAGTACGAGATATGGGTAAAATATATACAAAGTATATATACAGACCCCCCTATACTTAGCGAGTGCTGTGTCCTCAGAGCACAAAAGTGTAATGAAGACATAGCTCGGGCTAAGCGTAAGAGAGTGGAAAAAAATGAAAAGAAAAATGAAGCGGTCCGGATATGCGAATGAAGAGAGTATATACAGGTGGATGTTAGTTCCCCCCTATACTTAGGCTGTGGGCAACCTAAGTATAGGAGAAGGGTGGAAATGGAGTGATCAGGAGAAGGAGTGTGATGAGAGAAATGGTAAATACAGATGGCATCGGTCCCCCCTATACTTAGGCCTTGGCCTAAGTAGAGAAAGAAGCTGTACAAGGGGGCCGATGCGATTGGGAGTGTGGGCGGGTTTGATCTGATATGTCTTCAATATTCTCGTTCTGCGTGAAATAGATGGCCTCAACTTGAACTGTCTGCTCTCTGGGTGATTCAATATATGGCTTTAGCAACTGACCATTTACTGAGAAAGGTTGTGCATCCTCCTTGAGTTCGGCAATATCTACGCTTCCATTGGTATGTACATCGATGACAATGTAAGGGCCCGACCATTTTGATTTTAGTTTCCCTTGGAAAATCTTTTAACCGAGCATTAAACAACCAAACTTTCTGCCCAGGGACAAAGGTCTTGTCTCGAATGTGTCTATCATGCCATCTTTTGACCTTGTCCTTATAAATCACACTGTTGTCATATGCCCGATTTCGGATTTCAATTAGCTCATTCAGATTTAGGTCTCGACACAATTTCCCGAGGTGACAACTCCAATTCAACTTTTTGATTGCCCATTCAGATTTGTGGATCAATTCTACAGGTAGATGGCATCGCTTGCCATAGATTATCCTAAAAGGTGAAGTATCGAGTGGGGTCTTATAGGCTGTCCTATAGACCCATAGAACTTGGTCCAACAGCTTAGACCAATTCTTTTTATCTGGACGGACCAACTTCTGAAGAATACCCTTCACCTCTCTATTAGAAACCTCGGCCATGCCATTAGATTGAGGATGATATGGGTTGGCTATTCTATGCTCAAATTTGTACTCCTTAGCTAAAGATCTCATCTCCTTGTTCACAAAGTGGCTACCTCCATCAGAAATCAAAACTTTTGGTATCCCGAATCTTGCAATGATATTGTCCTTGATGAATTTACAGACGGTTTTGCTATCTGTTGTTCGGGTTGGAATAGCCTCTACCCATCTTGACAAGTAATCAACCGCTAACAAGATGTACTCAAATCCATTTCTATTGGGAAAGGGACCCATAAAATCAATCCCCCATGCGTCGAAAACATCACAGAAAGTCATTGGTTTCATGGGAATTTCATCACGATGACCGACAATCCCTCCCATTCTTTGACAAATTAGGCATGACCGTACAAATTCATTTGCATCCTGAAATAAGGTCCGCCAGTAAAATCCACATTGGAGTACCTTGTGTGCGGTTCTCTTTCCCGAATGATGTCCTCCAGCCTCGAGAGAATGACAATGTGTGAGGACACTCTGATATTCCTCTTGAGGAATACATCTTCGCCAGACACAATCCGGTCCTTCATAGAAAAGGAAAGGATCGTCCCAATGGTATTTTCTTGAATCTGTCTTTAATCGATCAATCATTCTCTTGGTCCAACCAAAGGGAACTTTCTTGGAGACAAGATAGTTCACTATGTCGGAATACCATGGGGTTGAATCAATGACGCAAACTGATTCGTCTGGAAAAGTCTCCTTGATTGGTCCAGTATTAGGATTATCGTTTTGCTCTATTCGGGAAAGGTGATCAGCAACAACATTCTTTATTCCAGGTTTATCCTTTATCTCCAAATTGAATTCCTGAATTAGCAAGATCCATCTCAAGAGTCGTGCCTTGGCATCTTTCTTGTCCATGAGATATCTGATGGCTGTGTGATCTGTGAAAATAGTCTCCTTGGAGCCTAATATGTATGATCTAAATTTTTCAAGGGCCCAAACAACTGCGAGCATTTCCTTTTCAGTCACTGTATAGTTTCTCTGTGTAGGGTCCAACACTTTGCTCGCGTAGTGAATCGCATAAGGAATTCCATCTCTTCTTTGTCCGAGTACCGCTCCGACAGCAAAATCCGATGCATCAGTCATGATTTCGAAGGGAAGAGACCAGTCGGGAGCTTGTAATATCGGCGATTCACATATTTTCTTTTTCAGGAGCTCGAAGTCCTCTAGACATCTGTGATTTACAATAAACTCGGTGTCTTTTCCTAAGAGCTCAGTCAGTGGGCGGGCGATCTTTGAAAAATCAGGAATAAACCGTCGATAAAATCCAACATGCCCTAAGAACGACCTCACTAACTTGACGTTGGTTGGTGGCTCCAGTTTCTTGATCACATCCACCTTGGCAGGGTCCACCTCCATTCCCTTTTTGGGGATGACGTGCCCCAACACGATACCCTCAGTCACCATAAAGTGACTCTTCTCCCAGGAGAGTACCAAATTAACCTCCCTGCATCTCTGAAGGACTTGGTCCAAGTGCGCTAAGCATGTATCAAATGAATCACCATGAACTGAGAAGTCATCCATGAAGACTTCCAGGAAATCACCAACCATTTCAGCAAATACGGCAATCATGCACCGCTGAAATGTGCCTGGGGCATTGCAAAGCCCGAAGGGCATGCGCTTGAATGCATAAGTACCGATGGGACATGTGAATGTGGTCTTTTCCTGGTCCTCGGGAGCGATAGATACTTGATTGTAGCCGGAGTACCCATCAAGAAAACAGAGGAATGCTTTCCCTGCAAGTCTCTCCAATATTTGATCAATGAATGGCAGTGGAAAGTAGTCTTTCTTGGTCGCAGCATTCAGGCGCCGGTAATCGACACAGACGCGCCACAACGTGGGTACTCGGGTCGCGATCTCTACCCCCTCCACGTTGGTAACCATCTGGATTCCCGACTTCTTCGGGAGGACATGAAGGGGGGTACCCACTTGGAGTCATAAATGGGGTAAATAAATCCTGCTTTGCACCATTTCTCTATTTCTTTCTTCACTACTTCCCGAAGATTGGGGTTTAATCTTCTCTGAAATTCACGGGAAGGCCTTGCATTATCCTCAACATAAATTTGGTGCAAGAAGAGAGCAGGGTTTATTCCTACGAGATCCGACACAGTCCAACCGATGGCTTTTCGATTTCGCTCAAGGACTTCGAGTAGTCTAGACTCCTGATCTAGTGTCAAGGATGAGCTAATGATCACAGGAAATTTCTCTTTGGGTCCATTGAGAAATGCATACTTCAGTGTGGGGGGTAATGGTTTCAACTCAGGTAATTCAAAATCATCAATCAAGTATGGCTGAATTATCTTTGTATCTGGTTCAGTGTCGGTTGGTGGTGAGTAATGAATCTGTGATTCATCACTTCAAAAGTCAAAAAATAGAGCCTTGTTCCCGAGCAAAGAGAGGCATATTTCCCTTTATATTGTATAAATAACATTCATGCATACATCCATAATTCATATATTTTAGCAGTCTATTTACATTTAAATAAGAAGCCAAAAATTCCTTGTAAAATACCCATTCACTAAAATAACCTCTTCTCTACAATATGTACTCCTTAGTTAATAATATAGGGAAGAATGCCAAAAATCCCCCTTGTAAATTAGTCAATAAAGCCCTAGAACCCCTGTACACTAAAATGCACATAAAGCCCTCATACAAACTCCGAATTAGGTCTACTTACTCTTTGAATACTACACATTAAAAGACCTTTAAAATGAGACTAATTTCATTGAATTTGGAGCTCGTATGAGAAAGTTGGGTTTTTTGGGCCACTTTGTATACTACATAGGTGTATAATTGTATCTCTATATTTATGTATCATATTTGACCTCATCTCCGTCTTTGGTCAACATGAAACTTGTAGATCTCATCGAGATCTACAACTTTCATGTTTTGAGTTTTTCCAAATTCGGCCCCCTCTTCTCTCTACACGTGTATCTTCTTTCAGCCACTCAAAGCAGGCCACGTGGCGCCCTCTGGTTGCGCCATGCGGCCCGCTTTCCCTTGCCTCATCCGCCTGCATTCTCAGCCGTTGGATCGCGCTTCAGATCCAACGGCCCCGCTGTGCCCACGGGCGCCTATTGCCTCAGCCATTGATCTTCTCCGCCCCTCGATCATCACCGTTCGTCCACGCCTCTTCCAGAGCTCACCACGAGGCGGCAGATGGACCATCTGATCGAGCCCATCTCAGCCGCTCCTCCGTTGGCGTCCCTCAGCCACTTGATCAGACCCTCGGTATCATCCAAACCGCCCGATGGCGCTTCGTTCGCAGCTCGCCACGTGGATCCACCGCAGCCCACCATCACCGAGCCCCCGATCTAGTCCTACCCGCCCACCACGCTTCGATCACCACCGTTGGATCACAAGATCCAACGGTGGAGACCTCGTCTCCTACCTCCGGGCGCCCCTCTCTCCCACGTTCCCTGCCTTGCGAGAGGGGCGCCCCCTTCCTATTCTTGGAAGCACCTCATCCACCTTCTCCGACCACCAGCACCACCACGATTGAGGGCACTCCTCCCTCACCATCGCCAGCTCCCTCGCTTCCCACGATCTCCACCATAGAAGCCCCACGTCGCCCACAAACCTCGCCTCGTCGCCAACACTGCTGCCACCTCCATCCTTTAAATACTCCACCACCGGCAACCTTCAGCCGCATCCGCCACTCCAGAGAGCATCCCTGAGCTCTGATCCTCCAGTTGGTGACAGCAATTCGGCGATTCATCGAGCGAAGACGGGCTTCAGCTCCGGCGAGATCCACGGCAGCTCCGCCATGTTGCAGTCGCCCCTCCGAGTAGCTGCACGAGCTCGGGACCCTACCGATCCCTAGAGCGACGACCCTGGAACTCGAGACCGAGCTCCGATCCCCAGGTAACCCCCTCCATTCCTCCTCCGATCTTCTTCTTATTTTCCTTTTATTTTCTCCGATTTTATTCCGCATCCACGATCACCTTCTCGCTTCCTTTCCATCTCGCCGAGCTTCGCGTCGAAGCTTCCATCCTCGCGGTAGCTTTTACGACCTCCGACGACGCACCTCGCAATACCCCAATCACTAGCTCCGCCATTTGGCCGGAGCTCCATCTCCAGACGCCCTTCGTCACCCTTAGGCCTCTCCGATCACCGTAACCTCTCCACAAACACACGCACGAGCTCCGGCTCTATCTTTCGCACTTGCAGGTACCCAGCTTCTCATTGAACGGAAGCTCACCGGAGACACCCTCGAGCTTCACCGCCATCAACGACAAGCCGCTCTTCGAAGCTCCTGAGACCACCAGCATCTCCGTCTCCTCGCCACGCATCTTCTGGAATATCTCCGACCAGTCGGAGAGCGTCAGCGACACGAGGAAGAACGGGCGGAGCTGCAGCACCTTCGCCGGAGCCCCGCCTTCTCCTCCACAGGCGGCGGAGGATCGTTGGGGCAGACGAGCAGCTGCCGTTCGATCACATCGATCGAGCGGCCCCTACATCGCCACGCGTCTCCTCACCGCAGCAGCTTCCCACTGTCGATCGCTCCTCTGATCCAGCGGCCCTCAGCGAGCCACGTCGCCGTCCTCATCGAGCCCTAGAGGCCGTTGGATCATCATCGATCCAAAGGCCCGAGGTTACTCCACGCGTCGGCACTGACACCCCTGGGATCCATCTTGATCCAAGGGCCTTCCTTACGCCACGTAGCCCCGGCCCGAACCTCCTCTCCGAGCCTAGGTTCGGGTCGCAGGAACCTCACTCCAGACCTCCCGAGCCTCGCCCGAGCCTCCGCAGCCATCCGAGCCTAGGCCGCCCACGTGAGGAGCACGTGCGGCCTGGGTAAATTGCAAAGAGGCCCCTGGAGCTTTCCCGATTTGCAAAGAGGTCCCTATGAAGCAGACCCCACGTGTGGAGCACGTGCACTGTGGAGAATTTGCACAAAAGACCCCCGCATTTTAGGTAATTGCATTTTAGTCCCTGTCTGCATATTTGCTTATTGTATTTTTATTTTTCTGTATTGCACTTACACCCCTGTGTTTGCATGCATCCCTAGGTTGCATTTTACTTCATTCTGCAAATCTAAAAATTGCATGTTGTTGAGAATTTTGTCCTCTGTCTATTGGTCCACGTGTCATATTTTTATAATTTCAGTTGAATTATTAATGAATTAAATGGTGAATTTTTGGCATATTTTGCCCAGTGACACCTTTTGATTTATAGTTAATTCTCTGTATTTCCAAAAATCATCAAAAATTCATAGTAGCTTAAGGGAAATATTCTTAACATATCATAAAAATTTCATGTCATTTGTACACATATCGAGGCCTAAATAAATTGTTGAGTGGATTTCTAAATTTAATTTTAGTTAATACATTTCACAGTGAAATTAAGATCTGTCAATTTTCCTAGGTTCCTTATCATTAGAGCTATCTAGGATAATTTTAGATCTTGAAAAAATTGTGGTTTGATATTTATTAAAAATTAAATATTTAAAATCACCCTGTCTGCTCATTTAATTCACAGTAAATTCATTCAGTGTCGAAAAATTCCAAAAAAAATAGTGTAGGTCATTTTAATCATCATTAACCATCTGGCCAATTTTCATAATTTTTGGACTTCATTTGATATATTAATTAAATTGAAACGTTAAATTGGCTTGTATTTTCCGCATAAGTCCGCATAAAAAGTAAAAAAGACCAAAAAAAATTACTCCTCGAAAATCAACACTCGGACACTTGCTAAAATTCACCTAAGGAGACAGATGCCTCCCTGAGATCGACCTTGGACTCCACCAAGTAAAAAAATATTTGCCGCTTAAAATTAACTTAACATTAATTGATAAGTGGTTTTTGATTAACCCCTCGTATACGACTGCAACGAAACATCTTAATTAATTTGGACATTAATTTGACCGAGTTAACTAAGGGTGCGGGGAGCTCGTCAAAATGGCGCCGTTGCCGGGGAGGCACGGCTTAGGATAAGTTTTGGTGAAATTTTGATTGTTTGATTTTCAATCCCCGGGTAGTCTGACCCCCGGTTTTTCTTGTGAATATCTCTCTGTCTTTTAAATTTTTGCATTTTTTGTGTCGTTCTTTATCTGACCTCAACTTGTTTTTGTGCGAGGGACACCGGAGTCGAAGACGCTTCGAGGAACACGCATTCGAATTTGTTTGAGTGATTTGAGAGAACCTGTAATCTCATTTATTTCCACATTTTTCGCATTATTTCCAGCGGTTCCCGTTCGGGTTCTCGCATGTGTAAAAATAGTGGAATCGTGTCCCCGTGTGCTGTGTGGTTGAATTGTAACTTAGACTTGCACTAGCGGCTCCTTGAGCCACTCTAGGAATTGCTTGTGCTCGTAATTTTTAGGACCATACATACACTTAGAAGACGCACCTAGACCGCAGATCTAGTCCAAATAAACCTGTTCTTCATACGCTAATAGAACTGCCTGTTTAGGAGCGGATTTTGTCGTCTGCATTTGCATATAGTGTAAAATTTCAATACTGTATTGCATCCTGCATAAAAGCGAAGGGATCACTGTAAGTCTTCTTAACTCAGCATACGCATCATTGTTTTTCGTGCATCGGCTTTTCATGATTTCCCCCTCAGTTTTTTTTTCGAACTTAAGTTAAACGGAAATTGGGACTGTCCGATAGGCGTGCTGTGTGGTGGACTTAATCAGTGATAACTTAACTTAAAATCGGGACTGCTAAACAATATTGACCAAAAAAAGAGAATAAAATTTGAAAATTGTTTGCGGGAGATTAATCCCCGACCCTGTTTTCAGGCTGAGTGAGGGTACTTGAGTGTGTGTGAACACCTTAAGGCAGAGCCCAAATCCCCGCCTTCCATATCACGAGCCAACTGATCTTAGCAAATATCACGAGTGGGATACTATTAAGCTCATTGACAAGTACCAAGTAGCATCCGCCTTCACAGGTAGATAGGGGCGAACCAGCGATACTCTGCGACAAGGCCTAGCTTTGTCAGCCTCCGCCTGCTTGCAGGTAGATAGGGGCACGTCATTGAGTCCCCACTCTGGATAGGAGCGCAGAAAGGGAGGATTGGCGGTATCTTAGGCGACAGGATAAACAGGGAAGACGCATCCGGCTCTAAGCCGACTTCCCTATAGGCCGCGTAATCCTTGCTATCTTGTTTGAAAAATCACACTTAAAAATTACAAGATTGATCGGACTCGATTTCGAGTCCTTCACTGTGTTGAGTGTGAACTCAGGGTTTTGGATTAGTTTTTGCTTGCTTCAGGTAGGAGTGAAATCCTATCTTCTTCTCGCCACATCAAGACGAGTAACTGGGGAGAGCTCGACGCATTATTCACTGATCTCTCTATGAGTCCCCCAAGTGACTCGTCTTCATTGGCCCAAGCGCACCTTGGACCACCCAGGACTCATGACCCTCTTGAGTCTTGGTTCCCTCATACTCAGGGTGGTCACTCTCAAACCAACCCTTTCATCTCCTCCGAGATTATCGAGGAAGATCATCGCTTCGGTAATCCTTTCCTTGAGTTATCTTCTGACGGCATCCTTACTTTCCCCCCAGGACTAGAGGACGAGATGCCGCCAAAAGTACGACCAGATGAGGAACAAATAAAACAAATTCTTGCTCGCCTCGCTGAAGCCGAACAGAAGAATGCAGATCACACTGCGCGGATGGGACAGATCATAGTAGCATAAGGAATCGACCGACCAATGGTCGATACCTATAACCCGGCAGAGAATGAGATTCAGAACTGGTTGGCACCTGCAGTTCCCGCCCAGGCATTTGAGCTGAAGCCCCACTTCCTTAGTCTGCTTCCGAAGTTCAACGGAAACCTTAATGAAGAACCATACACTTTCCTCCATGACTTCGAGTTGGTGTTCAACAATCTTAGCCATCCCAATGTTGGCCAAGATTATATTCGGCTGAAGGCCACCCCTTTTGCCTTAGGTGATAAGGCGGCTCACTGGTTGAAAAACTTAGGGGTGGTATGCAATACCTGGATGCAGTTCAAGGACCTATTCTTGAAAAAGTTCTACCCTCTCAGTAGGACAAACCAGATGAGAACAAAGATCGCCAGCTTCGCCCAAGGACCTAGTGAACCTTTCCATGATGCTTGGGATAGGTTCAATGATTTAGTACAGAAATGCCCCTGCCACGGCATTTCAAAGGCGATCTCAGTCCAGACCTTGATCTGTGGTCTAACCCTAGAAATGCAGGGGTTAGTCAGTGCCGCCTGTGGAGGAAGCTATCTGAACAAAAACGAGCATGCTGTATGGAAGATCCTAGAGCAGATGGCGGAAACCGGCAGGTCACAGGCCACAAGGGCCTATCAGTTGTCTCCCTCAATCCTATCCAATGAGACAACTCGAAGGACTGTAGCAGATCTGACTGAAGACCTCATCCCCAGCATGGGGATGATTGTCGACAAGCTTACCATGGTCGAGCAGATCCACAAGAGAGTCGCGGATATGGAGTCTCTTTCGAGCCTTCCAAAGAAAGTGGAGGAACTCTCTGAAAAGGTAGCTAAGATCAAGCTACCTGCCCCTTCTGCACCACCTGTACCTGTACATCGAGTCCATCTTGTATAGGAACAGGCACCAGGGTCTCAGAGCAGCTGGGATCAGACTTATACCCAGCAGAACCATCATGCACCCCCACAAGTGGAAACGGAATACGAGGAGCCTCCGCCAGTATACGAGATCAACGGGCTTTGGTATAGCCGTGACCCGATAGTCCGTCAAATCGAGATGGGGAAGGATCAGCCACACCGCCCATCCCCAGTCTACCAAGAAACCAGGCCCGTCGTTGTCCCGCGCTTCCAGTCCAGGCCAGAATAGGGGTACCAGCCGCAGCAGCGCACCTACCAGTAGGGGCCAGCACCGTCCCATCAGCAACAATATCGGCATGGCCAGCAGGGCCAATACAAGACAGCATCAACACAGCAGCAAGCCCATCCCACCGAATTGGAGCCCCTCACCTTGGCAATCCAGACCCTGTCTGATAGGGTCCAACAGATGCAGAATGACTATCTGGACATGAGGACCGACATCAATCGGGTCTCTCGTAACCAGGACCAACAAATGGCGCCAAGGACCCCAATTCCCGCACTGGTTCAGGCCAACCCAAACAGCGTACACCAGGGCCAGAACCGACCTCGAGATCAGGTATATTATGCAGATAATTACTTATCTGAACATGAGATCCTTTCATACGATAACGTAAATCATATGTCCCTCAGGAGCGGAAGGACCGTGACCATACCTGATCGAGCACGGGCGCAGAAGGGAGGAACCTCCGAGACTCTACTTGAGGAGAACTCGGAGAAAGAAGAGGAGGAGCATCACCACCACCAACACCGGCGGAAGAAGAGGACATCTGAGTCCTCGAAGCTGCAGTCTTGCATTTGCATAGAGTCAGACGACACCGATAAAGAGCCCGAATCTCCATCTGAGGAGGATCGTCCGAAAGAAGCGGAAGAAGCATCACCGGTTTCGCCTCAGCATTTTCCTTTCAGTCAGAGTCAGCGTCCTAGTTTGTATCAGAGTCAGAGTCCTGTTAAGAACTCAGTTCCCGAAGTCAATGAAAACATTTCAGTTTCCGAACCTGAGTTAGAGTCAATAATCCCTTTCCCCCGAGCTCTCACAGGTGGAAAGAAGAAAAAGAAGAAAATCCAAAAAGATGACCCTGAGATGGCTGAATTCTGCAATAAACACATCAAGGTCACAATCCCTTTTGACAAGTTCGTGGAGATGACTCCTGCATTCCAAAAATACCTTAAGGTGAGATGCACACCTACTAGGGTTAGCAGGAAGACCAAAAGCCGTGTTGAGAAACACGTTCTATCAGTAGCCACGACTTGTGCAATAAAGAACTCTTTTCCTCAGAAACGAAGAGACATGGGTGCACATTATGTGGTGAGTCATGTTCATGACATCGCGTTTGCACGCACTCTCCTGGACAATGGTTCCTCAATCAATTTGATGCCCACAACCCTCTATGAGCGGCTTAATCTCGGACCCCTTAGGAAATCTAGAGCTCTTCTACTTTTCGCTGACAAATCAACGAAGAGGTCCCAAGGAGAGTTGAGGAACATTGTGATCAAAGTCAAGGGGCAAGAATACATGGTGGACTTCGCTATCCTGGATATGGAAACCCCTCGTAATTGGAGAGATTCCCAGATCATTCTAGGTAGGCCCTTCCTTAGAACAACAGGGGCCTTATTTGATTATAAGAATGGGAAGATTCAGTTCCAAACTCCAGGCGGAGATGAGGAACATGAAATGAAGCAGACAAGATGGCAGAGACCGGATTCCGAATCCAGCACCGAGTACTCTTCTACTGGAACAGACTGCGAGCATGTAGACTTAGTTGGGCCATGGAGACAGAACCCAGCCAGCACCGAGGTGTCCATCTCCTTCAAAGATGATCCAGTGCATGAGTCAGTCTGCGAGATCCTCAGGAACGAGTACAGCTCTGAGCCTGCATCGCCCTACATCTTCGATGACATAGAGGCCCAGTTGGGCCTGTCAGTCCTTACATCTTTAGGACAATCGGAAGATGAGGATGACGAGTCGGATGAGGCATTTGCCGATTGTATGGAAACTTTTGACGATCCGACTTCAGAGCCGCGCTTGGTGGCAGCTATCACAGAACACGATCCAGCCACTTCCAACACTGAACCAGAGCAGATTGAGCCATATTTCTTAGACGATCACACTATTCCTGAGCTCAAACCCCTACCCACAACCTTGAAATATGCCTTCCTTGCGGGACAAGACAAGAAATTTCCGGTCATTATCAGTTCGCAATTGACCGAGGAACAGGAATCTCGCTTGATAGAGATCCTGGAGAAAAACCGCAAGGCGATAGGCTGGAGCATTTCCGATCTCCACGGGATAAATCCCGCTCTGTGTTCGCACCATATTTACTTGGAGAACGAAGCCAAACCCTCTCGTGAATTCCAACGCCGGTTGAATCCAAATTTACGAGAGGTCGTGAAAAAAGAGATAGAAAAATGGTGCGACGCGGGTTTCATTTACCCAATCTCCGACTCTAAGTGGGTGGCCCCAATCCATGTTGTCCCAAAGAAGTCGGGAATTCAGGCGACAACCAACGAGGACGGAGAGGAGATCGTGACAAGAGTGCCCACGTCGTGGCGCGTCTGTGTGGATTACAGACGCTTGAATGCCGCGACGAAGAAGGATCACTTCCCCCTACCGTTCATTGATCAGATTTTAGAAAGATTAGCGGGGAAAGAATTCTTCTGCTTCCTAGATGGGTTCTCGGGCTACAATCAAGTAGCCATAGCTCTGGAGGACCAGGAAAAGACCATGTTTACATGCCCCTTTGGTACCTATGCTTTCAGGCGCATGCCTTTTGGGCTATGCAATGCTCCAGGTACTTTTCAAAGGTGCATGATTGCTGTATTCGCCGAAATGGTCTGTGAATTCCTGGAAGTCTTCATGGATGACTTCTCGGTCCACAGCGATTCTTTCGATTCCTGTCTTAAGAATCTGGACCGAGTCCTCAAAAGATGTTGCGAGGTTAATCTGGTGCTCTCCTGGGAGAAAAGTCACTTCATGGTGACAGAGGGCATAGTGTTGGGGCATGTCATCTCCAAGAGAGGAATGGAGGTTGTCCCTGCCAAGGTGGATATGATCAGACGACTCCAGCCACCCACCAACATAAAACAGTTGCGGTCGTTCCTCGGGCATGTTGGATTTTATCGGAGATTCATTAAGGATTTTTCTAAGATTGCCCGACCGCTAACTGAGCTTTTAGGCAAAGACATGGAGTTTATTGTTGATCACAAATGTCTTGAGGCCTTTAAGCTTTTACAAGGAATGATCATGGACGCACCCATCTTACAAGCCCCAGATTGGTCTCTACCTTTTCAGATCATGACGGACGCATCTGATTATGCTGTTGGGGCTGTGTTGGGACAAAGAAGAGATGGCGTCCCATTTGCAATTCACTACACAAGCAAAGTTCTTGATTCTGCTCAGCGTAACTATACGGTTACAGAAAAGGAAATGCTTGCGATAGTGTTTGCCTTGGACAAATTCAGATCTCACCTAATTGGATCCAAGGTAACTGTGTTCACAAACCACACGACACTACGATATTTGATGGAGAAGAAGGACGCGAAGGCGCGTCTTCTTCGTTGGATTTTACTTATCCAGGAATTTGATTTGGACATCTGTGATAAACCTGGAAAGAAGAACGTAGTTGCCGATCATCTTTCTCGTCTCGAAGATCTTAATACTTCCGAGGTTTCACCAATTCGAGACTCCTTCCCTGACGAGTCGATTTTTGTTATCGACTCACTCCCATGGTATGCCAATATCGTGAACTATCTTGTCTCCAATAAAGTTCCCAAAGATTGGCCCAAGAACCAAATCGACCGACTAAAGTCGGACGCAAGACATTACCATTGGGAGGATTTGATCTTTTTCTTTGAAGGACCGGATTGTGTCTGGAGACGTTGTATTCCTCAGGAGGAATACCAGAGTGTCCTTTCGTTATGCCACATTTTGGAGGCAGGAGGACACCACTCCGGGAAGAGGACCGCATGGAAGGTACTGCAGTGTGGCTTCTACTGGCCGACTCTGTTTCGCGATGCCACCGCCTTCGCGAAGTCGTGCCCAGTTTGCCAGAGAATGGGAGGAACTGTTGGTCCCAAGGATGAGATGCCAATGCAGCCGGTCATCATTTGTGATGTCTTTGACGCCTGGGGTATCGATTTCATGGGCTCATTCCCTGTCAGCCACGGGTTCGAATATATCCTTCTTGCGGTAGATTATCTGTCCAGATGGGTGGAGGCTATCCCAACCCAAGCCGCAGACAGCAGGACTGTCTGTAAATTCATTAGAGAGCACATAATCTCTAGGTTTGGGATCCCCAAAATGGTGATATCAGACGGGGGTAGCCACTTTGTGAATCGGGAGGTGAAGAAACTCCTGAAGGAATACGGCATCGAACACAGTGTCGCAAGCCCTTAGCACCCACAAACCAATGGTATGGCTGAGGTGTCAAATAGGGAGGTGAAAACCATATTGCAAAAGCTTGTCCGCCCGGACAGGAAGGACTGGTCTCAGATCTTGGATCAAGTCCTCTGGGCGTATAGGACAGCTTACAAGACACCGTTAGGCACCTCCCCTTTCCGAATGGTATTCGGAAAGCCGTGCCATTTGCCCGCAGAGTTAGTGCACAAATCAGAATGGGCAATAAAAAAAGTCAACTGGAACACACACCTGGGTCAGAAACAGAGAGACATGGATCTGAATGAGCTTGTGGAAGTCAGAAACCAAGCATACGACAACAGTTTGATGTACAAGGACAAGGTGAAGCGTTGGTATGATAGATATATCAGACGAAAGACCTTTGTTCCTGGACAGAAGGTATGGTTGTTCAATGCTAGGCTGAAGATTTTCCAAGGCAAGTTAAAGTCTTAGTGGACGGGACCATTTGTCGTCCGTATGGTGCATGATAGTGGATGATGTCGAGAACTCAGATCTCGCAGATGACGCACCGGCATTCCTAGTGAATGGACAGCTGTTGAAGCACTTCGCCGAATCCAACGAACAGTTAGTACATGTTGAGGAGATTGTATTCATGCGCGAGACAGATACAGCAGATTCACATCAAGCCGCGTATGAGACCTTGCAGCAATGAACTCCAGCCATCAGCAACATCTTGAAAGATTCACACCGACTCATCTGTGTATACCATCAATCTTGTACATCCTATCCTTTACCCCCGCGATTCTAGTAACCCATCCCCACATCATCAAACCATTATCTTGGACTATACTTAGGATGACCAGATCCTAAGTATAGGGGGGAGGGGTCACCTGAGTCGGTTCTCTGTACATTCTCCAGATCACATTGGTCCTCATACTAATTTCCTACCGATACTTAGGCTGACCTGAGCCTAAGTATAGGGGGGACCGATGCCCGCATTGATACCCATCCACTACCCATCTTTCCCTCGTCCGCCCCATTTCTGATCTTCTTCTACACTTAGGCTGCCAGAGCCTAAGTATAGGGGGGCGAGACGACTTCTATACTTTTTGTTCCTTTAGCTCTCCTACGCTTAGCACGAGCTATGTCTTTTTCCTCGCTCTTCGTGCTCTGAGGACATAGCACACGCTAAGTATAGGGGGGTGTGTATATATTACATATATACTTTACCCATAGCTCGTACTTTCGCGTATTTTTGTATATATTTTACAATAATTATGGGTGGGTAAAAATCGAAAAAAAAATAAATAAATAATGAAAAGAGGCTTCTTATTTACTCATGCATATCATATCTGCATCCATGAAAAAGAAAAAGAGTCTTGCATTTTCATAGCATGACATCTCATCTCATCTGCATACTTTGCATATGCCAAGTGAAAAGCTAGTGGGTTCTGGACTAAGTTATGAGCAGATATTGAGGATAGAATTGATTTGACCTTAATCCACCTAATTCTAGAGGAACCTTATAGGAACTGGAGTTAAGATTTTTCAGGTCAGGTGACTTAATTCTTTGAGTCCGCAAGTCTATGTTCATATGTCATCTTGACAAGCCTGGGTAGAGCACTTAACAACACACACATGACTCTTGGAGACAATGGCTTGACGTGCACCAACACTTTACACATGGCTCTCTATGGATGAGGTGATGAGGAGGCAGTTTCCTTTAGGTTGGGGTAGCATATGAGGGTAGTACTTCTAGGCGGAACCTCTCTTCTTCTTCTAGTGAAGGAAGTGCGTCTCAACTTGGCCTAGTGGTGATGAAGGCTAAAGACAGAAGCTGTGGGTTGCAATAAAGCTTCAAAAGAGGGATAGTCTACTGGCTCAAGAGGAAATTTCTTGTATATATGCTGCACCATGTAGATATGTTGTACAGAGGCATTTTGTTGAAAAAAAATGCCAAAAAGAACTCCAAAAAAGTGGTGGGTCGGATTGAAAATTTAATAACCCCACCGGAGTGTACGTAGTCAAGAAAAGCAAAAGCTTATGGTCACCATGTTACATCTCATGAAGCTTGCAGCGGGAGACTTAGCTACACTGGCTGAGCTCCCAAAAGTCTATACTTCTTCCCCCTCTTCTTGAGCCGGTTGCACTTGAACTTAGAAGGGAATACCCCGCTTCTTGAGGAAAGAGTTGCTAGACCGAGGCATTAGAGTTACCAGGTTGGGGGAGGGTGTTTCTTTGTTACTTCTGAGGTGGGGAGTCATATATCACTTACACTGCATGAAAAGATTCATGGTCATTAAAGTTTGTGTATGTAGACTTGTTCTGATCAGGTGTGTTGAGGAGTCTTGAATAGAAGACTTGTGGAACTTGAAGTCTGTTAAGTCTTAAACTCAGATCCCAATAAGGTTCCGACACATAATTAATCCAAAGGTCGAGTCAAGCTCTATTTTTAACTTTTGTTCATGACCTTGGTTTGGAACCCAAAATCATTTCACTCTTGCATTTCATTTAGTTGCTCGGGGACGAGCAAGGTTTAAGTATAGGGGGTTGATGAATCTGTGATTCATCACTTCAAAAGTCAAAAAATAGAGCCTTGTTCCCGAGCAAAGAGAGGCATATTTCCCTTTATATTGCATAAATAACATTCATGCATACATCCATAATTCATACATTTTAGCAGTCCATTTACATTTAAATAAGAAGCCAAAAATCCCTTGCAAAATACCCATTCACTAAAATAACCTCTTCTCTACAATATGTACTCCTTAGTTAATAATATAGGGAAGAATGCCAAAAATCCCCCTTGTAAATTAGTCAATAAAGCCCTAGAACCCCTGTACACTAAAATGCACATAAAGCCCTCATACAAACTCCGAATTAGGTCTACTTACTCTTTGAATACTACACATTAAAAGACCTTTAAAATGAGACTAATTTCATTGAATTTGGAGCTCGTATGAGAAAGTTGGGTTTTTTGGGCCACTTTGTATACTACATAGGTGTATAATTGTATCTTTGTATTTATGTATCATATTTGACCTCATCTCCGTCGTTGGTCAACATGAAACTTGTAGATCTCATCGAGATCTACAACTTTCATGTTTTGAGTTTTTCCAAATTCGGCCCCCTCTTCTCTCTACACGTGTATCTTCTTTCAGCCACTCAAAGCAGGCCACGTGGCGCCCTCTGGTTGCGCCACGCGGCCCGCTTTCCCTTGCCTCATCCGCCTGCATTCTCAGCCGTTGGATCGCGCTTCAGATCCAACGACCTCGCTGTGCCCACGCGCGCCTATTGCCTCAGCCATTGATCTTCTCCGCCCCTCGATCATCACCGTTCGTCCGCGCCTCTTCCAGAGCTCGCCACGAGGCAGCAAATGGACCATCTGATCGAGCCCATCTCAGCCACTCCTCCGTTGGCGTCCCTCAGCCGCTTGATCAGACCCTCGGTATCATCCAAACCGCCCGCTGGCGCTTCGTTCGCAGCTCGCCACGTGGCTCCACCGCAGCCCATCATCACCGAGCCCCCGATCTAATCCTACCCGCCCACCACGCTTCGATCACCACCGTTGGATCACAAGATCCAACGGTGGAGACCTCGTCTCCTACCTCCGGGCGCCCCTCTCTCCCACGTTCCCTGCCTTGCGGGAGGGGCGCCCCCTTCCTATTCTTGGAAGCACCTCATCCGCCTTCTCCGACCACCAGCACCACCACAATTGAGGGCACTCCTCCCTCACCATCGCCAGCTCCCTCGCTTCCCACGATCTCCACCATAGAAGCCCCACGTCGCCCACAAACCTCGCCTCGTCGCCAACACTGTTGCCACCTCCATCCTTTAAATACTCCACCACCGACAACCTTCAGCCGCATCCGCCACTCCAGAGAGCATCCCTGAGCTCTGATCCTCCAGTTGGTGACAGCAATTCGGCGATTCATCGAGCGAAGACGGGCTTCAGCTCCGGCGAGATCCACGGCAGCTCCGCCGTGTTGCAGCCGCCCCTCCGAGTAGCTGCACGAGCTCGGGACCCTACCGATCCCTAGAGCGACGACCCTGGAACTCGAGACCGAGCTCCGATCCCCAGGGAACCCCCTCCATTCCTCCTCCGATCTTCTTCTTATTTTCCTTTTATTTTCTCCGATTTTATTCCGCATCCACGATCACCTTCTCGCTTCCTTTCCATCTCGCCGAGCTTCGCGTCGAAGCTTCCATCCTCGCGGTAGCTTTTACGACCTCCGACGAAGCACCTCGCAATACCCCGATCACCAGCTCCGCCATTTGGCCGGAGCTCCATCTCCAGATGCCCTCCGTCACCCTTAGGCCTCTCCGATCACCGTAACCTCTCCACAAACACATGCACGAGCTCCAGCTCTATCTTTCGCACTTGCAGGTACCCAGCTTCTCATTGAACGGAAGCTCGCCGGAGACACCCTCGAGCTTCACCGCCATCAACGACAGGCCGCTCTCTGAAGCTCCTGAGACCACCAGCATCTCCGTCTCCTCGCCACGCGTCTTCTGGAATATCTCCGACCAGTCGGAGAGCGTCAGCGACACGAGGAAGAATGGGCGGAGCTGCAACATCTTCGCCGGAGCCCCGCCTTCTCCTCCGCAGGCGGCGGAGGATCGTCGGGGCAGACGAGCAGCTGTCGTTCGATCACATCGATCGAGCGGCCCCCACATTGCCACACGTCTCCTCACCGCAGTAGCTTCCCACCGTCGATCGCTCCTCTGATCCAGCGGCCCTCAGCGAGCCACATCGCCGTCCTCATCGAGCCCCAGAGGCCGTTGGATCATCATCGATCCAAAGGCCCGAGGTCACGCCACGCGTCGGCACCGACACCCCTCGGATCCATCTTGATCCAAGGGCCTTCCTTACGCCACGTAGCCCCGGCCCGAACCTCCTCTCCGAGCCTAGGTTCGGGTCGCACGAACCTCACTCCAGACCTCCCGAGCCTCGCCCGAGCCTCCGCAGCCATCCGAGCCTAGGCCGCCCACGTGAGGAGCACGTGCGGCCTGGGTAAATTGCACAGAGGCCCCTGGAGCATTCCCGATTTGCAAAGAGGTCCCTGTGAAGCAGACCCCACGTGTGGAGCACGTGCACTGTGGAGAATTTGCACAAAAGTCCCTCGCATTTTAGGTAATTGCATTTTAGTCCCTGTCTGCGTATTTGCTTATTGTATTTTTATTTTTCTGTATTGCACTTACACCCCTGTGTTTGCACGCATCCCTAGGTTGCATTTTACTTCTTTTTGCAAATCTAAAAATTGCATGTTGTTGAGAATTTTGTCCTCTGTCTATTGGTCCACGTGTCATATTTTTGTAATTTCAGTTGAATTATTAATGAATTAAATGGTGAATTTTTGGCATATTTTGCCCAGTGACACCTTTTGATTTATAGTTAATTCTATATGTTTCCAAAAATCATTAAAAATTCACAGTAGCTTAAGAGCAATATTCTTAACATACCATAAAAATTTCATGTCATTTGCACGCATATCGAGGCCTAAATAAATTGTTGAGTGATTTTCTAAATTTAATTTTAGTTAATTCATTTCACAGTGAAATTAAGATCTGTCAATTTTCCTAGGTCCCTTATCATTAGAGCTATCTAGGATAATTTTAGATCTTGAAAAAAATGTGGTTTGATATTTATTAAAAATTAATATTGAAAATCACCCTGTCTGCTCATTTAATTCACAGTAAATTCATTCAGTGTCGAAAAATTCCAAAAAAATTAGTGTAGGTCATTTTGATCATCATTAACCATCTGGCCAATTTTCATAATTTTTGGACTTCATTTGATATATTAATTAAATTGAAACGTTAAATTGGCTTGTATTTTCCGCATAAGTCCGCATAAAAAGTAAAAAAAGACCAAAAAAAATTACTCCTCGAAAATCAACACTCCGACACTTGCTAAAATTCACCTAAGGAGACAGATGCCTCCCTGAGATCGACCTTGGACTCCACCAAGTAAAAAAATATTTTCCGCCTAAAATGAACTTAACATTAATTGATAAGTGGTTTTTGATTAACCCCTCGTATCCGACTGCAACGAAACATCTTAATTAATTTGGACATTAATTTGACCGAGTTAACTAAGGGTGCGGGGAGCTCGTCAGCGAGTCACTGTGTGGAGTGTTGGCTACCAATTCAGAAGTTAGATGGGTCAGATCGCTAGAGTAGAATGGTAATTTGGCCAGAGCCGTGTCCGATTCGTCATTGATTTTTCTTGACACATCCGAAAGGCTTTCTGTGTCATTAATGGTGAAGTAGTCTGAGTGTTTTGACATGTTTGGAAATATCTCGCAAAATGCATTGTGCATCATTTCTTCTTCCGCGGAAGTGCTTTCAGTCTGTATGTCTGGAAGTTGGTCCCATGGCACAGTGGTTCGGAGGAGATTGCATTCAGATGTTTCGGCCTCTTCAGTTGTGGACTCGGAGTCTGGTCTTTGCCACTTTGTCTGCTTCACCTCCAAGTCTACTTCCCCTCCTGGAGATCGGAATTTCATCATGCCAGAACCATAATCAAATACAGCCTTGGCGGTTCTTAAGAATGGTCTTCCAAGAATGATTTGTGATTCCTTCCAATGGTTCGGGGTTTCCATATCAAGGACAGTGAAGTCCACTTTGTATTCTGTACCCTCGATAACGATGATGACGTTCTTTACTTCTCCCTTAGGTCTTTTGGTGGATTTATCAGCAAATTGGAGTAGAGATGATGATTTCTTGAGAGAGCCTAACTCCAATCTATAGTATAGGGCTAAGGGTAGAAGATTTATGGAAGAACCATTGTCGAGGAGTGTGCATGTGAACACAATGCCACCAATGCGACTCTCCACATAATGGGCGCCTAGATCCCTTTTCTTTCCTCACGGGTGCTGATTCTTGACACATTTGGTGGTGGCAACTGTCAAGATATGCGTCTCCACAAATTGACTTGTTCTCTTTGTACGAGTCCTAGTGGGAGTGCATTTTGCCTTTAAATATTTCTGAAAAGCAGGATTATTGGCCACATACTGGTCAAAGGGTACTTTGACTGTGATGTTTTAATGGCAGAATTTTTCCATTACTGGATCATCCTGAATGTTTTTCTTTTGTTTTCCTTTCTTGAGGGCATGGGGGAAAGGAATGGAAGCACTTGAGACAGGGGACAGAAGGTCAAAATCATAAATACGAGCATCTTTATTAGACTTGGAGTTTTTGTTACAATCATCAGATTTTTGATAATAATCGAAATCAGGTTGCTGAAAAGATGACAAAGGTATTTTTGCAGCAACTAGAGGTTCAAGGTCCTCTGCAGACTCCATAGATGCTTTCCCCTTCTCTGGTGCTGGGATCTTCAGGCGTCTTTCTTCATCCTCCTCGGAAGCATCCTCCGGCTGATCCTCCGAGTCTTCATGAACCGATTCCCGAGTCCGATCAGGTACGGCCACGGTCCTTCCGCTCCTGAGTGACATGGCATGTATATTGTCAAACGAAGGGTTCTCATGTTCAGATGTGGAAAAATCCGAATAGTATACCTGGCCATTGTGTTGAGATGATTGAGATCGGTTCAAGCTATTGGGGTTAGCTTGAACTTGGGCGGGAATGGTTGTAGTGGGAACAGTTTGCTCATCCTTCCATCGGGATAGACGATTAACATCCACCCGCAGGTCATATAGCTCACTTCGGAAGCTGCGAAGTTCTTCCAGCATCTGTCTCTGGATATCAACAGGTTCTTCCGGAGGATTGGATGATTGAGCCGAAGGTCTGAGAGCTTGGTGTTGCTGACGGTATTGCTGAGATTGGTTCAGGCGATTGTAGGGATGCTGCTGTTTCGGGTGCTGGGAAGTTGAAATGCTTTGAGGGTACTGAGGAGGCTGAGGGAATGCGGCATTATAAAAAGTAGGGGAGCGTTGATAAGGCTGGCGTTCCCCCATACTACCCTGTCGGGTAGTGTCCTGTGTGTACCAAATGCCGTTTATTTCGAAGGTCAGGGGCGGGGCTTCTTGGATCGTCTCGGCCGGTGGGGGTGGTTGCTGGGAAACTTGGGCATACAATTGGTCCTGTACCCATGACTGTTGCTGTTCTGGTCCTAGCTGCTCCTGGACATGGTGCACATGGTAGACCGGGACCGTTGGTGCAATAGGTACCCCCATCTTGGACATCTTAGTAGTGAGCTCCTCCATCTGCTTTGGGAACTGGGAGATCCGGTTGTCGATCTCGCTCACTCTCTTGTCCACTATTGTTATTTTCTCGGCTATGAAATGCATGTTTGGAATCAAGTCCTCCGCAATTTCTGCCACCGTCTGCTTTCCGCCTTTGTCTTGAAGGGTGTTGAGGGAATCAGTGTAGGCTCTACTGGCAAGTTGAGAGCGGCTGGTTTCTGCCATCTGCTCCAGTATTTTCCAGACGGTCTCAGCCCCACGTGATGCATAATTCCCTCTGCAGGTAGCGCTAACTAACCCTTGAGTCTCGTGATTGAGGCCAGAGTAGAGAGACTGGACTAGGATGTTATTGTCCAAGTCATGGCAAGGACATTTCTGTAGTAGATCTTTGAACCGATCCCATGCCTCACAGAGTGGTTCATTGGGCATCTGAGAGAAACTGGCGATGCGGGTCCTCATTTGATTTGTCCGACTCAAGGGGTAGAATTTCTTCAAGAATAGGTTTTTGAACCTCTCATAAGTAGTCACAGTCACCCTCAAGTTCTTCACCCAGTAGTCTGCCTTCCCTTTCAAGGCGAAAGGTAGTGCAGTAAGACGAATGTAGTCTTGGCTGACTTGTGGGTGCCTCAGATTAGAACATATCAACTCCAGGTCCCGCAAGAATTCATATGGCTCCTCAGTCGTATTACCATGGAATTGGGGTAATTGACTGACAAAATGTGGCTTCAATTCATAGTGGATTGCCGGTTGTGGTGGCTGTAAATAGTTCCACACTTGATACTGTCCAGGGTTGTAGGCGGCTTCCATTGGCACTTCCTCCCCAGCATTCAACTGCTCAAGCTGTGTCCTTAGTAACTGTTGTTGCTGCTCAGATGCAGCCAATCTTGCTAGGATCATTTGAATGACGTCATCATTTGTTTCATCTTCAGGGTCTTTTTTGGAAGCCGTCTTGGGGGGCATCTCTTCTTCTTCACCTTCAGAATATAAAGGGTTCGAGTTAATAGATTGGAAAGAATTGATGTAATAGTTGTCCTCGATTTTTGGTGATAGAGAGACAATTTGGGTCTGTCCTCCTTCTAGGAAGAAGAAGGAATCGTAGGAATAGGGTTCTTGGGAATGGTTTCCCGGAGGCCAAGCAGGTCCAGAGTAAGAGTTTCTCTGGTCTTTTGAGATTGGAGAGTTTGTGGTAGAGAACGAATGATTCGCGGAGTTTGAACAAGAATTACCACAATCTTCCATTCTCGAGGTCAACAAGAGGTCTGCGGTTTATGATGGAGGCACGAATGTGCAGTATTCGCTGATGACTTATTTTCTACGCACAAACCCAACACAATACAAAGGTTGTTTCACCAACTCAACTCAAAGTGAAGACCGTGAGGGTTCGGTCAATTATCTTGTCAATTTTAGAATTTGGTGATAATACAATGTATCAGAGCGTTTAAAGCGAGCTGTTTAGGAACCCAATACTCTTCAGGAGACTGGCCTATCCCGAGATAGTAGTCTGAAAAGAGTTAAGGTGTGGCTCTATCCTAGTGTGCGGGTCACTCTCTCGCTCAAGCAAACCAAACAATGACGGGGTTCCTCTCCCGCAAAAATTCTTGATTTTATGGGTTCTTAAGATCGGCTATATTTAGCAGTCCCAATTTTAATTAGGTGATCACTTGAAGAATTTAGATGAGCACAAATACACGTCTACCGTCCAATCCCAATTTCCTTTAGATTTAAGTGATAAAACAAGGGGGAGAAAGTCAGGAAAAGCCGATGCACACGGAAACTATGATGAATGCTCAGTTAGAAGACTTACAATGCCTCCTCGAAATCTTCATGTGGGATGCTAGACAGAATTTTAAAAATTATTCTATATGCGTGCAAGCCGATAAAAACCGCACCTATGCAGAAAGTTCTATTAGCGGGAAGAATTGAGTTATATTTTTGGCTAAGTTGAACGATCTAAGGTGCGTCTCAGTTAATGCAGTGTGGCTTAAGATCCTACGAGCACAAGCAAAAATATAAATGCTCTGAGAGCCGTATGTGCAGGTCTATCCTATTTGCCACTCAAGCCGGGCCCCACCCTCACCGGAGAGTGAAACAGGCCACGACACACCACAGAAAAAAGTTCAAGGTCTTTTTTACATGCGCGAGAGTCCAAATGGACACCACTGTAAATGAGAAGAATTGGAAATTTGCAGAAATTAAAAACCTAGACTCTACTCTCTCTCTCTCACGACTCGACTCGATCTTAAATTAATTGCGGTTTCTTCGGTTGTCGGTGAAGATGCGTCGGTTTCTTGAAAACCGTTCCACGTACGCCGGGTACCTCGCAAGAAAAATAAGAGAGATAATGTAAGAGAGTGACTCAAAATAGAACAAGCGAATAAATGCTGGAAAATAAAATGGTATTCACAATGAAGAATTCGGGGGTCAGACTACCCGAATAGAGAAAACCGAGCGAAAAACTTTCAAAACACAAAACTAAGCCGTTTGCCTCCCCGGCAACGGCGCCATCTGACGAGCCCGAAAAACACCGCGTTAAGAATGTGTTTTTATCATGAAGTGCGTAAAATGATTATGTCGTTCGTTGTAGGCGGCGATCAGAAACAGTCAAGAAATAATCACAAATTTTATTCAATTTTAATCAAGTGGTTTTATGTTTATTTTACTTGGGCAAGTCCCAAGGTCGATCACAAGGAGGCAAAGGAACAACCTAGAGTTGTGTCTATCCAATTTTTAGTTCGGTTTTCAAGGCGGTCTTTTTTTGGAATTTTTCAATGCAATATGAGATGCAAAATGCAAGTTCGGCCTATTTTAGAGACTAAAATGTAAATTTCAATCAAACGATGTCCGAAAAATACGAAACTTGGCCACAATATAAATGACGATGAAATGAGTGCACTGTAATTTTTTTGGAATTTTTGAACGTAATATGAATTTTTTATGAATTTTTACATGCAAACAGAATGATTTTCAATATCTAATTATAATAAATATTAAACCTACTTATTTTCAAGAAATAAAATTATCTAAGATCTATCACTAGGTGATGAATCCCAGAAAAATACTAAACCTTGAAAATGTGGGGTTGAATACCTATTAAAAATCAAATACTGAAATATGCTAAATGATTTTTACAGAGCAAAATATGCATGCGAATGCAAAGATTTTTGGGCACAATGTTAATCAAAATAATCTCTACAATATGTGATTTTTCGGGGATTTTTAAAGCAACGGTTAATTAAATATAAATTTCCGAGCACAGATTGGGCAAAATATTCCAATTTTCACAAAACAACTATTTATTAATCAACCATAAATCACGAAAATATCCACAGCATGTCAAAATGTAGAGAATTGTATGGGGAACATAGTGCTATTTTTGAATAAATAAAATGATGTCGTGCGAAGATTTAAAATAGAAGGGGAAGACATGGGTATCAATGCAATAAAAATAAAATAAAATGTGCAGAGGGGGACCTACAAGGAATTACCGAAAACTCTGGGGTTGATTCTGCAAATTCCACAGAGAGGCACGTGCGCAGCACGTGCCCTCTGGTCTTGGACTTAGGCGCAAATGGAGGAACTCCGGGGGGGGCCTTCAGCAATTTACCCTCGCGTCACGTGCGAGGCTAGTGACCGAGGGAGGCTGACGATGGATGACGTCCCCCCGCACGTGCCTCACACGTGGGGGTCTCGGGCTCCCGACCCGGCGGCTCGCGATTTGAGAGAGGCAGAAGGCCGAGGGTGTAGCGCGGGTGGCTGATGTCGGGCGGCCGGGCGGCGAGACGGAGTAGCTGGCGGTTGTCGATGGAGGTGAACGAGGTCTACGGCAGAGGGGCTGCTCTGGTGAGGTGGAGGAGCAGCAGGTGGTGGGTGACAAAGCCCTCAGGTGGGTTGTCGGAGAAGACGAAGCTCGATGGCGCAAGGCGGGCTCCGGTGACGTAGTGGTGCGAAGTCGAAGACGATCGTCGATGGCCGGTGGGCGTAGGCGTTGTCGACGTTTGCGAAGCGGAGATGGAGGCGATGCTCCGAGTGGAGCGAAGAGCTCGGAGGCGGAGAGGTAGAGCGAGAGAGAGATAGAGGAAAGAGATAGAGAGAGAAGAGAGTACCTGGGGCTCAACGGCGGCGCCGGAGCGAAGCAGCTCGCTGGAGGGGGGGCTGCGACAAGCTCGAGGAGCTTGGATCTCGCCGGCGTGGAGTCGTCGGAGGCTGTCACCACCTCAAAGGCTTCCTAGGGTAGAGGTCGGCGGATGGTTGGACTGGGGGCGGCCGGGTCTCTTAAATTAGGATAGGGTCGGCGAGGGTTACGGGAAGAGGCGGCCATTGCGAGGTTTACGGAGGAGGGTTGGTCGGCGCGGGGATGTCGACCGGTGGTTGTGAGGGAGGGGGTCAACAGCGTGGCTGTTGGCGCGTGCGAGAGGAGCGGCGGAGGTTTCGGGGCAGCCGTTGGGAGGTAGACGAAAGTCCTCGCCGTTCGATCGACCAAGATTGAATGGCCGAGGACGCGACACGTGGCGGTCAAAGGAGAGGCCCTGGGAACGCGCGTGCAGGGCGCGTGCGGGGGTGGCACGTGCGCTGCACGTGCCTAGTTTTATTTTTATTTTTATTTTTTTTATAAAAACGTGATTTAAAAAATGCTAAAAATCAATGACACGTGGCGGCCTCTGGGGCTGCCACGTGTCAGCTCCAGAAAAATCCGAAATTAAATTATCTGTAAAACGATAAAAATAGCAAATGACCTCGGATCAAAAAAGTTCCTTCACAAAAAATCCTTGTCTCGACGAGATCTACAACTTTCATGAAGACATCAAAGCCAAATTCGGTCAAATGTAAAAAGTGAATTTTTGGGGTATCCCATGTACATAGAATACCTTGATTTTTTTTGGGCTTTCTAATTTTTTGTCATTTTTAAAACAAGATAAAAATTCGGAAAAGTACGGAAAACTCAAAGATAAATAAAAGAGACCTTAATCTAATTTTTTTTATTTTTAATGATAAAGAAAATATTTACATAAAATATAGGTCAGAAAAGCCGCGAAAATATACAATGTACAAAAGAGGCCCAAAACCCAACTTTCACACACGAGCTCCGATTCACTTGAACTTGATCTTGTTTTGAAGGTAATTGAATGTGCATTAGTTCAAAAGTGAGTAGGATCAAATCAGACACTGGATGGGGAAGATATGTGGCTTTTAGTCCGAAAATCCTGAAACTAGGGTTTGGGTTTTTAGTCCACTTATTTGAGTTAGTGATTTTTTTGTATTTTTCATTTATTCTTGTAAGTGATATGTACACAGTGGAGCGGGTTTGTGGCATTCGGAGTTAGTATGGAGGAGTTAAAAAATAGGGGAAGTTAGGCTATTTACAGGTCAACTGTGGCTTGGATTTTTGGCTTCTTATTTGGTGCAGAAATAATGGATAAAATGCCATTTTTATGAAAACATGCTTGAATGCTAATTATGCAGAATAAATGCAAATATGCTGTTGATTTTTAGGGACTTTAAGCTTAATAAATGAGATTTAGAGTGATGAATCCGAAATTCATCAATGATGTTTTGAACATCTTATGTAGTCCGACTAGAGCACATTGAAATGGTGGATAACCAAATCGCAGACAAATCCACAACCGATACATATCCCAATTCACATATGGACAAGGTTTCAGCAGAGTCAGAATCTACCTTACCAGAATTAAAAACATTGCCACCAAATATGAAGTATGCATTCCTTGCGGGTCCACATCGACAGTTTCCGATCATTATCAGTTCATCTTTGATCGACGAACAAGAATCTCGTTTGATGGAGGTTCTAGAAAGAAACCGCAAGGCTATTGGGTGGATTGTATCCGATCTCTGTGGGATTAATCCTGCTTTGTGTTCTCATCATATATATCTCGATCATGACAGCAAACCCTCCAAAGAGTTTCAGCGTAGGCTGAATCCGGTTTTAAGAGAAGTTGTCAAGAAAGAGATTACAAAATGGTGCAACGTTCTATGCTTGCTATTTTTGCGGACATGGTCGGTGATTTTCCAGAGGTTTTTATGGATTATTTCTCGGTCTATGGTGAGTCCTTTGATGATTGATTAGCGCACCTAGACCAAGTTCTTTGGAAGTGTTGTGAGGTAGATCTCGTTCTGTCCTGGGAAAAGAGCCATTTTATGGTTACACACGGGATCGTGTTGGGGCACATCATCTCCCAGCGAGGCATGGAGGTTGACCTTGCCAAGGTGGATGTCATCAAGCACCTCGATCCAGCATCCAACATCAAGCAGTTACGGTCATTTCTCGGGCATGTCGGCTTTTACCGATGGTTTATGCAAGACTTCTCCAAGATTGCCCGACCGTTAACTGAATTATTAGGCAAAGACATCGAGTTCTTGTTAGATGATAAATGTCTTAATGCCTTCGTCACATTGAAAGAAAAGATTATCAGTGCTCCTATCCTACAACCACCTGATTGGTCTCTACCCTTTGAGATCATGACGGATGCTTCAGATTTTGCGGTCGGGGCTGTATTAGGACATAGGAGGAATGGACTTCCCGTTGCTATCCATTATGCCAGCAGAACCTTAGACGATGCTCAGCGTAATTACACAGTGACAGAAAAGGATACGTTGGCAGTAGTGTTCGCTTTTGATAAATTCATATCTTATCTTCTTGGCTCTAAAATCACAATCTACACAGATCATTCAGCTATCCAATTTTTAATGGAAAAAAGGATGCCAAGGCATGCCTTCTTAGATGGATTCTATTATTTCAGGAATTCGATTTATACATTAAAGATAAACTTGGGGCAAAGAAGGTGGTAGCTGATCATCTCTCCCGGTTACAGACAGATCAGCCTTCAGATGAGTACGTGCCAGAGATTGCAGAGAGATTTCCTGACGAGAGCATCTTTGCAGTTACCGAACTTCCATGGTATGCAGATATAGTGAATTTTCTGGTCACACAGAAAAGTCCTCAAGGTTGGCCAAAGAATCGAGCCAATAAACTAGTTTCTGAGGCACGATACTACCACTGGGAGGATCCGATTCTTTTTCGTGAAGGATCGGATTGTGTTTATAGGCGTTGTATTCCTCAGGAGGAATACAATAGTGTCCTCACTTTGTGTCATTCTTTAGAGGCATGGGGACATCACTCAGGGAAGAGGACAATGCAGAAGGTACTTCAGAGCGGATTATGGTGGCCGACTCTTACTAGAGATGCATGCACATTTGTAAAGAGTTGCCCAGATTGTCAGAGAGCAGTAGGGAAAGTCAGTGCTAGAGATGCAATGCCGATGTGACCCTTTATTATTTGTGAGATCTTTGATGCATGGGGCATAGATTTCATGGGATTGTTCCCTTCCAGCAACGGCTTTGTGTACATTCTTCTTGCTGTAGATTATGTTAGTAGATGGGTGGAGGCTATACCCGCACGAACCACAGATAGTAAGATTGTTTGCAAGTTCCTAAGGGAACACATTATTTCGCGGTTCGGGATCCCACGTATTCTTATTTCAGATGGGGTTAGCCATTTCATTAATAAGGAGGTGAAAAAGCTAGTGAAGCGATACGACATTGATCACAGAGTAGCTTCTCCTTACCACCCACAGACGAACGACATGGCTGAAGTTTCAAATAGGGAGGTGAAATCAATTCTCCAAAACTAGTACGACCGGATTGGAAGAACTGGTCGCAGCTTCTAGATCAGGTTCTTTGGGCATATCGTACTGCATAAAAAACTCCCTTAGGTACTTCTCCCTTCAGACTGGTTTATGGAAAGCAGTGCCATTTGCCCATGGAGATCATGCACAAATCTAATGGGCCATTCAGGAAATTTTACTGGATACACAGAAAGCAGGATCGAAGAGAAAGATAGATCTGAATGAGCTGGTAGAGATTCGAAATCAAGCATACGAGAACACTCTCATTTATAAGGACAAAGTGAAGAAATGGCTTGACAGACATATTCGGCACAAGAGCTTTGTCACTGGGAAGAAAGTATGGTTGTTTAATGCAAGGTTGAGAATTTTTCCTGGAAAATTAAAAAGCAAGTGGGAAGGACCTTAAATAGTCAGAACGGTGCACAACAATGGAAGTATAGCAATATCAGATGTGTCACCTGGTGCAGAACCGTTCGTGGTTAACGGGCAGATGCTGAAGCACTTCGAAGAGACTACTGATCATCTGGCCCGTATTGAAGTGATCTATTTTGTACAGGATTCATGATTATTCTTTCACTTCATCTCATCCTGTACAAATGCTTTTGAGCCATTCGATTTTTGGAGATCCGCAACACTTGTATATTCTTCGTAGAACACAATCGTCCCCATTTTTGCTCGTCTTCTATGCTTAGGATACTAGATCCTAAGTATAGGAGGGACCGATTGTTTGTTGATTGACGTTTATATTTTTTTCTGATTCTTTTGTATATCCTTTCTTTTTCACAAACACTGGTCACCGATTTTTGGCTACACTCTTTTCTATACTTCGGATGCCTTATCCTAAGTATAGGGGGGACCGAGTGATTCGATGATCTCGTATTCTTTATTCCTTTTGATCTTTCGTTATATATTCTTTTCACTCAGTCATCCCGTTTTTGCTCTCTCGTTATACTTATGATTACCTGATTTTCGTATATTCTTTTTCACCCACTTTTACTTAGCATGAGTTATGCCCTCCTTTTTCTCTTTTTGACACTATGAGGACATAGCAAAAGCTAAGTATAGGGGGTGCGTATATATTGTATATATACTTTTGTCCATAACTCGTACTTTTATGTATTTTCTTTATCTAAAAAAATCCATAAAAAGTGGGTAAGGGTTAATGTAAAATCTATTTATATATTTATTTATTACTTATAAAATCCTTGTAAATAAGTAAAATATGTCTAAAACTTGTAATTAAAATATGTAATTAATATATGTATTTAAAATATGTATTTAAAAATTGTATAATAGTTATTTAAAATCCTATTTATTAAAACATGTATAAAAATCATTTAATCCTTGTAAAATTCTCAGTAGATAAAATCTATAAAATACATTTTATATTTAACTCAAATAAAATATATCTTGTAAAATTCATGTACAAAAAACTTGTGTATAAAAATCAGGAAATGCATAAAAAATACAAAGTCCTAAAAGTCATAAAAATTACAAAAATCTTAAAATCCATAAAAATGAGTAAAATTCAGAAAATATACTTCACAAAAACATGGTTGCATTTGCATTCGTATTTTTCAGAATAAGTTTGATTTCAAGAACTAAGGATTAAGTCTAGTCCAAAGGATGGAGCTTGATTACAGCCTTAAACTTTCATTGTAAGGAGCCTAGTTAGGATCTGGATTTTAGACTCTTCATGTCTTTTGACTTAAAATCTTTGGATTCCATAAGACCATATTCGAGAAATCAAGTCATACGTTCTTAAGTAAACCATTTGGGGTCATCCGTACAACTCTACACCAGTGAACCAATCTTGAACACATGCACTCTGCACTTAGCTCAACTCGCATGGAGTTACGAAGGGAACTACATCTTGGTAGTGCATTTCTATCCTTATCTTTGCGGCATTGACATCTAAAGACGTGAGAGATTGGGGTTGCGATAGTTGCTTCGGATGAGGGAAGGATCTGCTGACACAATTTTTCTAAGACCTCAAAAAAGGGACGGAATAAAAAGATGCTATATCCGTCGAGGCACAAAAAGATGAATGCAGTACAAGCAAATCACAAAGTCTAATCAAAGAAGAAGGCACCAAATACGACCACAATGGTCCAAGCTTCCACAAAAAATGCCCGCACATCTTAGTGGAGACTTAGCTTCACTGGTTGAGCTTCACAAGGAGATGCATCTACACTGGTCGCACTCCACTTATTTTCTCATTCTTCTACTTTCTCTCTATACTCAATTATGGCACGAACTGACCTCAGAAGGGAATACCTCCCTCCCCGAGGAAAGAGTAGCTGGATGAGGAAGCAATAAAAGTGTATAGCCGGAGTGGACGGTTTCTTCATTTCTCTAAGCAGGAAGAGCTAAATCAATTCACACACTGTACAAATTGACTTCAAGGATGATAGAGGTTGCGATATGAATAAGTGAGTCTGAATTAGCTGATGAAGTGATCTTGAATAAGGATTTGTGGATCTTGACGACTGTTGAGGATAAAATCCTAATCCTAGTTAAGGCTCCAACAAAATGCTTGTTTCAGGTCCGATCGAGCTCTGTCCTTTGTCTGCTCTCATGAATTGGTTTAGGAAAACAAATTCATTCTAACTTTCTTTCTTTTTCACTTACTTTTTCAAATAAGTATTTGCTAAGGGACTAGCAAAGTTTAAGTACAGGGGGTTGATGAATCCATGATTCATTAACTTTTATGTCGTATTTTGTCATAAAACCCTTAACAAATACATGTAAATATTCATTAATTCCCATCTTTCATTCAAACTTCATTCATGAATAAATATTCACTTTTAAGCATAAAAATCTTGTAAATAAATAAAGAACAAAGAGAAAGAAAAGAAGGCAGATTGGAGATATATATATATATATATAATGTAAATATGACTTATAAATATAAATATAACTGTAAGGTATATTTATAGCCTAACCCCCGAGACCAAGTCAGCATGGATTGGTCGACAAACAAATAAGTAGGGGGAGATAAGAAAAGAAAACCCTAAAAATAAATTAAGACACACTTCATGTACTTTCCACTATTTATCAAATAAATATAAAACTTCAATGATTTTAAATTAATTCATATGTACATATTTTTCACCACACTCTTTTCCTAATTATTTCTAAAAATGTATATACAAATATAAAAATAAGTTAAAAATATTACCCTGAATATATGCCAAGAAATCTAGCTTTTAGATAGTCAAAATCTCAACTTTCGAACATCATAACTTGTTCATATGAACTCCAATTTCACTCTACTCACCTTTAAAGTTCATAAAATAATATTCTCAAAATATAGGTGGTTTTATCGAATTAAGAGTCCGTTTGCAAGAAGTCGGTTTTAGGACCAAATGGCAATCGAGTTTCTGGGCTATTTATTTTCTATGGAACACATTATTCATAGTTTTGTTAATTTTATAATTTCTAATTATTTTCGTGATATTGTATTTTCACCCTAATTTATTTCAGAATTTTCGGAGCTTATTTATTATTTTAATAAAATCCAAAACCCTAAATTATAGGTAAAAATGAATTGGATAACTTATATCTATATTTATTAATATATGTAAATTAATTTATTAAAATCCCTAAAAATTCACACAACCCTTATTTATTATTCTAATATTTAAGAAAATATAAAATTAATATTTAATTATTTATTTGTTAAATTAGAAATCCAAAACCTATTTATTTATACATATTTATTAATATAATATTTATATTTCGAATAATATTTATTATTTCTAAAAAGTAATTATTCCATAATTTAGATAATTTAATTATTTACATTTCTTGTTTTTATATTTAATTAAAATGATGTTATTTAATATTTATTATATAATTTATAATCTAATTTACGCATCTGGCCTACCAGGTGCTGAAACGTGTCTACACCTGGTTCATCTTCTTCAAGAAGGCAGTTAGCCTTTCTGTTCTGAACAACCATCTTCACTTATTTTTCCCTCGTGCATCCTAACCCTCTCCGACGATCTAATCCATTGATTTGCTTCCCCTAACAACCAAGATTCTCGCCAACCCTTCGATCTAGCTTGAAGCTCACGAAATCTATCTATATAAACCTTCAAAGTTCACAATTCTGAACCAACTCTCCATAACCAACTGAAACACCAGTTCCAGTGGTCGAACCCCAATCTTCCTCGCCTCGCTCCGCTCGTCCAGGAGGTGACAACTACGAGCTACGGTGCCCGCGTGGAAGAAGGAACTTCGGGGAGGAGTTCCAAGGCGAAGCTTCGCCTTGCATCGCCACCTTGCGCGCGTCTAGCTTCGACGAAGATGGACCGTCGCAATAGCTACCAGAGGTAATACACCTCTACATTCACAGATCTCTACAACCACCTTTATCAAATTTCTTCTCGATCTCCGTGCCACGATTAGTGTGGCTAATCACGTAATTAGTTAATCTAATCATCTAGCTTACACGCACATCCAAATTCAATTCACAAATCGTTTCAAAGTCCAATAGAATCGCAATCCATTTCACGAGTAGTTCTCGCGTCGGGTTTCATTTAGTCTGGAAATGGCATTTTCGATCTTGTAAACCTAAACTCGTTAGCCGATTTCATCGCAAATCGAGCATGTATTTTGCTTATTGCAGGACCATCTTTCATCTGGAGAGATTTCAAAGCGTTTGGAACCTTCGGCTTCACGCAAATCATCATCAAAGTTGGCGCAACAACCTGAGCATCAACAACAAAAGCCTCAACCACCCAATTTCTTCGATCAATTCCTGACGATATCCGCCATCTCCAGTAGTGATCACCCATAGGCGAGCTCGAGGGTTACGGGAGCTAACCCTCTAGCCCTACAGGAGGCCAAAGCTGCATCGCAGTCACCGATGAAAAATCGGAGAAGATGACGTCGTCAGCCACCTGTGTAACAACTTCAAGAACCTCAAGAGCATCCCGGCTACAGGCTTGCGACGCGTAGCAGGCTGCGGATGGCCAGGATCGCGCCTCAAGTTCTCATCCAGGCCGTTGAATCTGAACCGGTAGAAATTTTGTGCAAAGAGTCCAGAAGATTTCTAGAATTCCCACAAGCTCCATAGTTTTCCAGATATTACATTTAGGTCCCCGTGCAGGGACCTAATTGTAAACTTTCTTGTTTTCTTTTCAAAACAGTCCCTGACCGAGGACCTTTTTGCATAATTTTTGTTTCTTTTTCCTGCACTTATACCCCTGGCATGTAGGGGAGTTTCGGACCTATTTTTGACATATTTTTCGTAGTTTTTTATGTTAGTTATGCAACTACCCCACCAAGGTTTTCGATAGTTTTTTTTATATTTTTGTCGTGTTTTTATCGTGTTTTGCTTTGTCACTAATTGATCCATTTTGATTTGTTTTTGTGTGTTGTTCGAGCCCGTTGCTCGTTCCATTTCACCTACTATATAATACCATCTATAATTCATCTCTATTTCACCTATATTCCACCTATTATATGGTAGGTAAATTGTTTGAAAAATATCACTTTGAAAAATAAATAAAAAATTGGAAAAATATAAAATCAAATAAAAAACTAAAAATAAAAATTCCATAAAAATTATCGTGTTTCCTCGATCACTTTAAGAAGAGATAAAATAATCATAAATATATTTTCTTCTAAAAAATTCAAAATGTACTATTCCGCCTCCTTGTATTCGACCTAGGCACACTCACCTGGCTAAATAATTAGTGTAAGGTTTTTCTTCAAAAACCTATCTTTGTTTAATCAACTAGGATCTCTTTGCGGTTTTCTATACCGACAACTCTATCACATTGAAAGCTGCAATCGGATCCGAGCCGCGTCACCCTCTGGTGATTCCTCGCACAAAAAGTGAAACAAAAAAGATGTCAGAAACAATTATAACAGATAGATAAAAAGAACATGCAAAAATGAAATAAGACTACTAAGCCATGCTCCTCGGCAATGGCGCCATTTTGGCAAGCAACCGACCAACTAAGGTTAAGTAGTAATATAGAAAATTGTCGTTGTGACACCAACCAATCGACTAGGCTCAATCGAGAAAATAAACCACTCAAAAGATAAAACAATCAAAGGATGTAAAGTAAGTGGTTCACTATTTTTATTTACCTGGTATAGCCACCAATGTCGAACACAAGGAGCACGATTAAAGAACTAAGTAGTCAAATTTCAAAATAGAACTATTTTTAGTGGTTTTTAATTTTTCAAAGTTTTAATTTTGGAATAGAAACCAAACAACGCTATTTACAAGCAACACCAAAGACTTTTTTGGAATTTTTTAAGCTAAAAATACTCATAAGATGCAAGTGAAAATATTTTTAGGTTTTCTAGGATTCCAAGCATTTTTGGGAATTTTTCTAAATTTTCCAAAAGTTTTTGTGATTTTATAAACATCAAAGAAGGATCAAAACTCAAAACAGTGCATAGTCAGGAATAGATTGCAAATTAAAAATAATTAATGCCCTAAGATCCTACTTATTAATTTTATGACAAAATAGAAGCATCAATCTACCAATGAAAACTGAAATCACATTATTTGATTTTCTAGATTTTATATGATTTCTATTAGATTTTGGTTATTTTGAGATTTTTAGGGTTTTTATAAATTTTCAAACAAATTTAAAATTGAAAGTAAAGTCTATAAAAACACAAACACATGAATTTTTATAGAATTTTTAAAGAATTTTTCGAATTGTTATAATTTTTATAGGGCAAAAAAGGACTTTTTAAGGATTTTTTGATTTACAAAAATAGAAAATGCAGTTAAATCAATCAAAAAAATTAAAATAAAAACTACACATTTGTAGGAGCTAATAGTAATTTTTAGGTGATTTTTAGAATTAATTTATTAACTATTAAGTCCAAAGAAGAGCATGTCATTAATCATAGTTCAAAGGGACCAATTCGCAAATATTTTAAGTTTTTGGATTAGATAAATAACACAGGAAAAAAGCTCAAGGTCTGATCTGCAAAAAGGCAACTCAATTCATGCACATGCTCAATACTGCACGGACAGAGGTATAAATGCAATTTCTAGAAACTTAACATTAATTTATTAACAACAGATAAGTCTGTGGTAGAAAATGCAAATGACCGAAAATATACGTGAGCATACATGTGCTTCAGACTAAGTGGGACTAAAATGTAAATACCATAAAATAAAAGGTCCAATTGTAAAAGTTTTAGTTTACACATTTTATTTAAAGGACTAAAGCTAAACAAAGAAACATGCGTGATAAAATATGAAGTATACCCTTGACAGGACATGTGTTGCACACTGGAGGCAGCTTTGATGCACGTCTTTAATTGCTGTGGATAGAAGATATGATGGCTGCAGGGAATGTCGATGATGTGTGGGCCAAATGTTTTAGAGGCCTTGATCTAACAACCCAAAAGTTGCAATTATCGGTTGGCTGGAATTAGATCTGGCAAATGCTGGATGATGGGCAGATGTGGATGATATGGCAGATGCTCGATGATTTGTAAGAACACTCCTCCAACGAACTTCAATTGAGCATCAGAGGTGATCCAATGGCCCGATGAAGGGTTGGAGAGGTCCGATGGGTTCATGGATGGGAGGCGCATCTGTTGGTGGGCTCTAATAAAGGCGATGTGGGTTTGATAAAAGTGGTGGTGACGACTCGCCTAGAGCTGCTCCAACCGAGCTGTTGATGATCCAAAGTGAGCCTCTAGTACGTGATTGTGCCTACAAACGTAGAGGGGATTAGGGGCTATGCTCTGGTCTTGGTTATTGCATCTGGAGATAAGAGAAGTGACGATGGGTGTATTTTGGGTCTTTGACGAAGGCGGGGGATGGAGACCTAACCTAGTCTCGACCTGGTGCTTGAGCCTCAGAGTGGTAGACTGCATGAGAAGGAGAGGGGTGAGCAAGGGGTTCGATCGGAATAGATGGGAGCGGGTAACAGAGCTCTGACCAACGGATCACAATAGATGAACTGGCTGCGACATGAAATGGAAAGGTGGATTCGAAAGTTGAAATGCGGGAGGAAAGATAAGTACCTTAAGGTTAAGATGAGTTCCTAAGCTTCAGGTGAAGGTGGCGTCAAGGTCTTGGCCTCAACTAAGTTGTGGATGGTTGTGAGGCTTCACGCGGCGAAGCTCCGACCACGAAGTGATCTTCTAACCTCCAAGCGCCTCCTGACGGTCCTAAGTCTCTCCTCCGATAGTTGTTACTCTAAGGAAGGTGTCTCAAGGTCTGTGGTAGCATGAGGGATGAGCTGAGGAGTCGTGGAGGTGAAATAAAATGCTTTATTGGTTGCTCAAGGGTCCTAGAAGATCTGAGCATATCGTGAAACCATGAGGATCTGGTTGCGCCTAGGTATCCATGAGGATCATGGAAGTCGGGGCTGCAATCGGGCGTAAAAATGAGAGGAAAGTTGGTTGGGTTCGGAAGTGAAAAATCAAAGAAAAGGCTCCAACGAGAAGAAAGCGACCCGACCGAGTCTGGAAGAGACCTTTGACCCCAGTCAACGGGCCGACGTGAACCAATCAAAAAATAGGATTTACAAAAATAAAAGAAAATAGGATAAAAATAGTAAATGTTTTAAAAAAAAGCGTATAAAATAAAAATGTTTATTACTTTATAAACTATTTTTCTATAATTTTTAATTATTTTTATGAAAAATAAAATATTGTATATATAATAAATAGTATTTTATACATGTATATTATACCTATGTATTGTGTACAAGTATTTTTATTTTATTATTTTTACAAAAATACTTTTATTTGATATTTTACGTATTTAAAACTTGATTTTAGGAGTATAAATAATTTTTGTAACTAATTTAAAGGTATAAAATAAATAGTGAATGTAGTATATATTTATGTATTTTGTACAAAGGTTGGATGTTTTTATTTTTATTTTTCTTTTTTTATATTACTTTTAATGCTATATACATGGGTGTAAAAGAACAAAATAATTTTATTTTGTCATTAATTAAAAATAAATAATATGCACAAGTGTAGGTGATATGTATAGTACATAGCGAACCATATCTCTCTCTCTACTTATTTTATTTTACGATCAGGTCAAGACTTGACCTTCTCTAGGGGATTGGGTCACTATGTATTTATTCTAAAGACATTATTTTTTTCTTTCTCTTTATTCTTTTATTTTACACAAATTAGATGTTAATTATGCATTATTAAAAAAAGCATGCATGCTGCTAAGTTATTGGATTTACAAACATTTATATGTAGTTTTGCTGAAAAGAAGAGCCAAAATAACATAACAAAGAATGAGAATAATTGATTCATCAAGAAGTCACATCCCATTATGTTTGCTAACACAAATATGACTTTAATCTTAACATGTCTCATCCCAACAATTCTTGGACCTTCTCTGTTCTCTCTTAACTAACTAACATCCCAAATCCCACATCTTCTAATTGGTGCATTCAAAAACCGCAACCCGGCTAAAGATATATACGGTCGTTGTATCGACCAGATGGATTATAGTAGAGAATTTATATTTTATTTGTACTCCTAAAGAAGATGTGTATAGTGTCAAGTACGGGAGTTTGAAAATTAGGGTTAAACAATAAAAAAATGATTTTATGGGTTTTCTAATTATTTATTTATTAGGGATTTTCTAGATTTTTATTTAATTTATGAAATTTATATAATATGTGTGTATTTTAAGTATTTTCTAATTTTTTATTATTTATGAAAATGTTTTGTAATTTTCTATTTAATTTTTAATTTATTATTTTTATGTTTTCATTTTTATTTTCTATTTGTATGGATTTTTAGAAAACGTTTTAGGATTTTTATGGATGATGTTGTATGTTTAAGGTTGTAAAATGAGATTTTATGGAAAATGAAAAACATATTTTTATTTTCGATTTCTGAAATTGAAAACATTGTAAATACATTTTTATTTTATTTTTTAAAAATAGTAGGTGAAATTATCTTTAAAATGATATATAGTACATATTTTTATGATTTTTATTTATTTGGTTATGTTTTTTTGAAATATTTATATATTTTTATTTTTTTATTGGTTTTAATATTTTTTCTAATTTATTTATGGGTTTACATGTAAAATACAGGAAAATATACTTTATGTAATTTTTATTGGATTGCTAAGAGTGTTTTTATATTTTTTATGTTTTTATAGTTTGTTATATTTTTTTAGTATTTTTAATTATTTATGAAAAATAGACAATGTTTTTAATTTTCAAAAATGATTTTTATACTGCATATAACATACAATACGATATTTATGCGTTTTTATTATATTTTTATAGTTAGTATTTTTTAATTATGTATGTATTATATATAGAATATGTATAGTATTTAGATACTTTATAGAGGGGTATATGGGTATTTAGCAGGATGTTTTGGGTCATGTGCGTGAATAGCAGAACTTAGAGGGCTATCTGTGCAAAAATCACCAGGTGCACATGTTATGCACGTGTTCCTCCGCTTAAGCTTAAGCGGTGAGCCCGATGTGAATCGTCCGATTAACTGTGATCGAATGCTTATGCTTCACCGAGTTCTCCCCCAAAATCGATCTTAGGCGGTGGCATTTCGGTTTTGGCAATTTAAGGTTCCCAGCGAGGGTTTTCTTAAGTGGCAGACTTTGACGAAGTCTGATCGTCTTCCATGTGTTGTTCTTCAAGATGATGGTTCAGGTTCAATCTATGGTGTCAGAATGAGGTATAATCTAACAATGGATGTACTTCACTCCACCCCCTAATTCTTCTCCAAGTGGTAGTGATTCGAGGGTTGCGCTAGTTTCGCTGTTGACAGATCGAGGCGGAGAAATCAATGACCTCGACTATTGATGCATGTTGATACTCGGCCTCCGGATGCTAAAGTTTTCCTCTTCCAGATCCTCGAAGCTATATGATGTGAATGGAAAACTCGGATGGAGGTCCAATTTCGAATCGTGTAGACTGTAGAATGGTCACAACCTCTAAAGGAGGTTGGATCCTCGTTTATGCTCAAATTCGCTTGATGTGGCTTATGATGCTCAAATTTGATGATGATTTGAAGATGTATTATGTGCTTCATATACATGTGTTATTCAGATGTGTTGTAAGTGATCAAAACTTCACATGCTGGTGTTATTCTTCATCCAGATGCTACGCATCCAAATGAAGTTACTCACGCTCGGATCTAAGATGCACTCAGTAGTGGTGATGTCGATTCTCAGATTAATGATGCTGCTGAAGGTGCTTCATTCAGACTTCAACTACTGGAGCTTGATCAAATGGATGCTTGACGATGTTCCACGCTAAGGCTTCGGGTTTGATAGTATTCTCAGATCAAACTGTGCTGACGACCTGCAATAGTACACCAGAACATGAGGATGCGATCCTTGGCCAAAATTAAAGGGGAAATCTGAAATGGGGGTCCTCATTTAAAAGTAAAGGAAGATGGTCGAGGTTCAGATCCTAAGGATTTGAGTTGGTCAGATGTGAGGTAAGGCAAAGCCGTGGGAATTGATCGGAATGGAATGGAATGGAATCGACGTGGATTCAAGAGTGCAATTGAAGGAAATGGAACAAGAAATATAAAAGAAGAAGAGTGGAGATGGATCTACCAGGAAACTACCGAAAGGACAAAATCGTGGATGAAGTTCTCCTATGGCGGAGCTCGACAAAGCTCCCCTCGCCTCGACGGTTGGCGGTGGCCAAAGGTCATGCATGCAGCAACAGAGTAGAGCTTCATCACGGCGGTAGCGATCGCACCACTTATCCACCCACTCTTGCTCGACAAAGGAAACACATGTCTATCACACTCGCCTCTCTCTTGTAGCTCGGAGTGAGATGGAAAAAATGGTGATCTCTCTTCATTGGGGGGTGGGGTCGGTCCTATATATAGGTCGAGAAAACTTGGGGACCAAGCTATTGGATGGAGTCATCGACGACAAGTCCCGTCACCAGCGTCAATTGTACGAACGGCCCAACAACCTTGTCGTTGGGCTAGTAGCAGAAGAGAAGGGAAGGAAGGAGGAGACACACGATGGGGAAGATGTGCAAGATCGACGAAGAATAAACGGGAAGTATAAAGGAAGAGAAAGTAAAAACAAAAAAATAAATAATTTTATAATAAATAAATTATTTAGAATAGAAAATTAAGTTAATAATAAATGTATAATTAAATACTTAATAATTAATTAGATTAAATAAGATCTAATTAACTAAATAATTGCATAGTTGATCGAGGTGTCAATGATTTTTAAATAATTAAGTATATAATTAATTAATTATTAAGTAAATAAATAAATAAATCAGTAAATAAATTATTATTATTTATTTAAGAATAGAGTATTAATTTATTAAATAGTAATATAAGTTACGATACATTATACCTTAAACCAATACGATCTCGAACCCCATATTTTGCTTTTTAACTCCGTTTTTAGGAAATCAATGTCATTTTTTAGATAATTAAATAATACAAAATTTAAAACTGAGTCTGCTAAATTCTGAGTCCGTATGGCCGAGTTATGAGGTCTGTAAAATTTAATAACAACTTTGAGGCTTCAGGTTTATTGGCATTTTGATTAAAATATATTTTTTTATTTTTCTAGATATTTTTTGAATATTTTTAGAAAATAAATCAAGTTAAACAGATTTATAGATAATTAATTAAAAATCTGGGAAGTTTTAACATATGGTATATACATACAAGGGATTTTATCACTTGTGCCCCTCCGAGATATCGCAATATCAGTTATACCCCTATCTTTTTGGTAATATCAGTTGTGCCCCTAATTTCTTGCTCCGTCACCAGTTGTGCCCTTCCGTCAGATTGACCGTCAAAAAATTAAAATAACCATGGTTTATTCAAACCATGGTGTGGTTAAGAAGGGTATTATGGTCCATACCCTTCTTCATCTTCTTCCTCCTCCATTTGCTCTTCTTCCTTCTCTTCATATTTCTCTCTCTTACTAACACCTTCATGCATCCATCGAATCTTTAAAATTTTTATATTTCCACGGACATATCACTCGTTACGGATCAAACGATGAATTTTATTGAATTTTTGGATGATTTTTTATGAATCAATTAGTCAAAAATTTATCAAAATTTAACAAAAAAAACACAACTCAGTTCCAGACACAGGCGGAGGAGGGTGGAAGGGGGCACGGGGGAGGGGGAGGCGTAGGGAGCGGGGGTGGCGGGGCGACCTGGGGGCAGGGGCGGCGGGGCGACCTGGGGGCGGGGGCGGTGGGGGGAGGTGCGGAGGGCGAGGGCGACGGGGGGAGGGGGTGTGGGGGGCGGAGGGGGGATGCGCAAGGGTGAGGGCGACGGGGGGAAGGGCTGTGGGGGGCGGAGGGGGGGAGGCGCAGGGCTGAGGGCGACGGGGGGAAAGGCTGTGGGGGGGCGGTGGTGGGAGGTGCGGGGGTGAGGGCGACGGGGGGAGGCAGTGTGGGCGACGGTGAGGGGAGGCAGGCATGGGCTGACCGAGGGGCGGCAGGGCTAGGGGGCGCGGGGGAGGCCAGGAAGGGGGCTCATGGGTCGCAGGGGAGGAGGGAAGTGGACGCAGGGGTCGTGGGGGCAGTGGGAGGTGTGGTGGGGGAGGGAGCTGCGGTGGGTGGAGGGAGGTGCTGGGGGGCGGTGGGGGAGGCAGCTGCGGCGGGTGGAGGGAGGTGCTGGGAGGCGGAGGCGTGAGGGGCGGAGGAGGAGGATGGGGGCGAAGGCGAGGCACGTGGGCGGAGCTGGAGGCTCGGGGGCGGCTGCAGGAGAGCTCCAGGAGGAGGAGGGAGGAGCTGTGGAGGAGGAAGAGAATGCATGAAGAGGAGGAGGAAGAGGAAGAAGATGGGAGATGAGGAAGAGAAGGGAGGAAGAAGACGGGGGTGGAAGATGACTTTTTACTCCATTTTTTTAAATTTAATTCCATCTATGTCCTTGATGTTAACGGCCGTTTGTGTTGGTTATGGACGGTCACTAACCCGAGGGGCACAAGTGATAGATTAGCAAGAAGTGAGGGGCACAACTGATATTACCAAAAAGATAGGGGCATAACTGAAATTGCGAGATCTCGGAGGGGCACAAGTGATAAAATCCCTACATACAATGAGCTACAAACATCAAAACTCACCTATTTTATAATAATGTTATTAATAAATAGCATTAAGTATAAAATAAAATTTAAATGTGAGTTTATTCTGTTTGTACTTTTCCATAAATAGTTATGAACCTCAGAAGTTGGATTTTACGGCTTTTTTGGTTCATTGTCATTAGTTATTTGACATCAAATTATTTTTCTGATTTTTTTATAAATCAATATATATTTTTGTGAACAACTTATATAGAGGAAGTGTTTTGATTTGGAATGATATAAGTGATAAATAAAATCGGTGAATTATTTACAATGTAAAAAATGTGTTTAATTATATTTTTGGTCTCGTCTTTCAATCATTTGTAAAGGTAAGGATCCTTATCTCCCCCCTACTTATTTATTTTATCGACCACATCAATATTGACGTGGTTTCGGGGTTTGGATGAGTCTGTACATGATTATGTCCATCCTTCTTTTTTTATTTTCCTTTTTCTCTTTATTCTTTTATTTTGGGTAAAATAAGTGTTAAATATATAATAATAACAAATGTAGTTAAAATATTGATTAATGAGAATTATTGATTGTTTACATGTATTTTACATGGATTTTAGCCAAAATGAAAGAATCAAGGTGATGAATCATGGATTCATCATTACAATATACTTTAGCTTTGCTAGTCCCTTAGCAAACACGTATTCTACAAATAAGTGCAAGTAAAAAGAAAAAGAAAAAGGAAAACTAAAAGAATTTAGTACATGTTTGTTTCTTTAAATCAAATCTCACTTCACCAAAAATTTAGAACTTGGATTTAGTCCTTTGTATTATTAGTATGTTGGGACTTTATTAGAATTATGACTTAAGCCTTGACAACCCTCAAGTTCCATAAATCCTTATCCAAGTTTACCTTAGCAACCGACTCAGATTCACCTATCCATCACTCAAACTTTTCAGCTTTGAAAGCAATTTGTATTGTGTGTGAAAGGTTTTAGCTCTTCTTGCTTAGAGAAGAGAAGAAACTGTCCATCCTAGTAATACACTCCCATTAGGCCCTTATTAAGCTACTCGATCCTCGAGAAGGAGGGTATTTCCTTCCAATGTCTGGTCGTGATGTGTCGACAATCGAGTATAGGAAGAAGTAAGAAGAATGTGAAGAGAACTAGAGTGTGATTAAAGTAATCACATCTCCTGAGAAGCATGGCCAGTTTAGCAAAGTCTCCACTAAGATAATGAAGGATTTCTGAAGCTTAGACCATTGTGATAGACTTTGTATTTGGTGTAATTGACTTCTTTTTTTGTAGAAATGATTGTTGCACTACATAGATCTTTTGTGTGCCGATGGATACAACATCTTTTCTTTCTATCCATTTTTTTGGGGTCTTGGAAAAATTGTGCCAACAGATCCTTCCCTCATACGATGTTTTATTTCAAATCCAATCTCTCTCATCTTTAGATGTCAGTGCCTCTATACAAGGATGGAAATACACCACCAAATTGATTTGCCCTTCGTATCGCCAAGCATGTTGGGTTAAGTGTAGAGTTCATGACTTTAAAATTGGTTCAAATGGAGAAGTGTTAAATGGATGACACCAGGCGTCCTACTTAGACACTCTCAAGTTGAATTCTGAACACTATCTCATGGAACCTAAAGAATTACGTCTAAAAGACCTGAAGAGTCTCAATTCCAGTTCCTAATAAAGTCCCTTTAGAATTAAGTGGATTAAGGACGAAACCGAGCTCCATCTCTCAAACTTAGATCCACGCGGTTCAAGAATCAGACATGTTCTGGATAATGCTAATGAATGCAATGATTTTTATGAAGTCGATTTTTCAGATTAAACTTTTTAAGTGATTTCTAATGACATTTGCAAATTTTTATTGAGTTTTAAAACTTTTAATATTTAAGGTATTTTTGAAAGAGTTAGTGGATTAGTTTGATTTACACAAATTTTACACAAATTAGGTATATTACAAAGAATTTTATACATATTTTTATATACAAGATTATATGGCTTTTATACAAGATTTTACAAGAATTTTACATACAAAGGATTTATTTGAGTATTTTACAACATTATATACACATTTTACAACATATTTTTGATTTTCTTGCTATTTTAAAATCTCAAAATATACTACCATAAATTTAGAGAGCCATATTATTAAAAATACAATAAAGTATGAGTTATGGTATCTAAAGTATATATGTTACACACACACACACAGATATATATATATATATATATACACACACACACACACACACGACACCCCCATATACTTAGCTTGAACTTTGTTCTCATAGTGACCAAAGAATCGACAAAGGAAGACATAACTTGAGCTAAGTATATATCAGCGAAAAGAATTCTACACTACAACAACTCAAAAAGAATAAAGAATAAACGAATAGGAGTTGATAATCCTTTCTATACTTAGGATCAAGTAATCCTAAGGATAGCAGACTCAAAATCTAAGATAATCGAGGTCAGGGGAATATACACACTCAACGGCTCAGCTTGTCCCCCTATACTTAGGGTAAACTATCCCTAAGTATAGAGAAGAAGATTAAGAGATGAGGGACAAGTGATAGAATAAATGATATACAAAAACTATAAAAAATGATATGAGCGATATTAACCCACCCCATACTTAGGGTAAAGTGCACCCTAAATATAAGCAACAACAAGGGTAATAGAATAGAACGATATGGAAAACACGATATCTACAACCCCCTATACATAGGATAAAGTGCATCCTAAGTACAATAAAATTCTAGATGAATCCTAAGGTATGAGACAAATGAAAGGAAAAAGAAAAAATAAAAAGTATATACAATATGATATGGAAAATCATGTATGAGATGCAGAGTGTAAGAGTAAACAAATCATCTCATACAAAATAGATAGGGGCAACATCAATGGTTGGCGGTTCATGATCAAGAAAAGGTTTCAATCGTTGACCGTTAACTCGAAAGTGGAATGAGACGACAACTTAGATATATCAATGCTACCATTGTTGTATCGCACAAGATACAGACCTTTCCACTTGCTTTGAAGTTTTCTTAGAAATAGCTTTAGTCTTGCATCAAATAGCCAAACTTTCTAATTAGACTCAAACTACTTGTGACAGATGTGAGAATCATGCCACTCTTCCATCTGCTCTTTATAATGCATACTACTTGTGAAGGCTTATCTCCCAATTCTTCCAGGGCTACTAATTCAGTTTACCTCTGATCTCCCGCATCATATAGACCAAAGATCACCTCTTTCACTGCCCACAAAGATCAGTGCTTGATTTCAACAGGTAAGTGTCTTGGATTGCCATAAACGATTCGAAAGGGAGATGTACCTAATGGAGTCTTGAAGGGTGTTTTATAGGCCTAAAGAACCGAGTCCAAAAACTACAACCAATTCTTTCGGTCTGTACGAAAAACCTTCTACAAGATTGTCTTGATCTCCCTATTCGATACTTCTGCTAGACTATTTGTCTGAGGATGATATAGAGTAGCAACCCAACGATCTATGCCGAACTCGTTAGCAAGTGCTTCTATCAGAACTCAAGAGATCCCGAACCACATAATGATATGCTTTCTTAAGAACTTACAAACTATGTTCGCATCAGCGGCTCAGGCAAGAATAACCTCTACCAAACGACTCACATAATCCATAGCTAGAAGAATATACTCAAACCACCGACTCTTAAGAAATGTGCCCATAAAGTCAATTCACCATGCATCAAACACTTCACAAAAGAGAATCAGCTGCATCAGCATCATGTCTCTAAGTCCATAAGTACCCATTCTCTGATAGTCAGTACATCTTTTTACGAATGCATGATCATCCGCAACGAGAGTAGGCCACTAAAGGTCAGATTACAACAACTTCTGTGCCGTCCTCTTCTCTGAATGGTGCCCTCAAAATTCTATTCTATGTCAATACATGAGGACACTCTGTTATTCCTCCTGAGGAATACATCGAAGCCATACGGAATCCGTTCCTTCATGATAAAGGATCAGATCCTCCTAATGGTAAGACTTGGCTGTCATGAGGAAAGTCTCAAGTCTCTATCTGGACCAACCTTGTGGGACTTTCTTAGCAACAAGAAAGTTTCACAATGTCAACATACCATTGCAATGAGGTGACAACAAGAATCGCCTCTTCAGGGTTAGGTCTCGATAATAGGTGCATCGAACTCAGAAGTCTCAGTTGTTTCTAATCAAGATTGTGATCTACGACCACATTCTTGACTCTAGGCTTATCCTTTGTTACGATATCAAACTCTTGGAGTAGAAGGATCCATCTGGTCAAACGTGGCTTTGAATCCTTCTTGTCCATTAAGTATTTAATGGTGGTGTGGTAAGTGAAGGTTGTAACCTTAGATGCTAAGATGTGACCTAAACTTGTCTAACGATAATACTATGGCTAGTGGTTCATTCTCTGTAACCACGTAACTACACTGAGTGGAATCCAAAGTCTTGCTAGTGTAGTGTATGACATAAGGAAGGCCATCCCTCCACTATCCCAACACAACCCAACAACAAAATCGGAGGCATTTGTTATGATCTTGAATGGGAGAGACCAATCGTGTGGCTGAAGGACATGAACCTCTACAACCATGCTCTTGAGAGTTTCAAAAGCTGAAAGACACTTATCATCAACAATAAACTCAGTGTCTTTAGCGAGAAGATTAGATTATGGTCGGACAATTTTGTTGAAGTCGCGTGTGAAACATCGGTAGAAACTGACATACCAAAGGATAGACCATAACTATTTCAGATTGGATGGTGGATTAAGTTTCTTTATGATATCCACCTTGACTGGGTCCACCTCTGTGCCCCTGTTAGAGATGATGTGACCAAGGACTGTCTCTTGTGTAATCATAAAATGACTCTTCTCGCAGGAAAGAATGAGGTTAACCTCTGACCTCTAAAGCATGCAATCTAAGCTAGAAAGGCAAGACTCAAAATCATCGCCATAGATAAAAAAATCATCCATGAAGACCTCCAAGAAATCTCCCACCATGTCCATAAAAATAGAAAGCATGCACCTCTGGAATGTAGTCAGAGCATTACTCAATCCAAAGGGCATCCATTTGAAAGCATACGTTCTGAATGCACAGGAGAATCTTGGTCTTCAGGAGCAATGAACACTTGATTATATCCCAAGTATCCATCGAGAAAGTAATAATGGCTCTTCGTAGTCAACTGTTTGATGATCTAATAAATGAACGATAGCAGGAAGTGATCCTTCTTGGTTGCCTGATTCAAATGCTTATAATCCAGAAATACGCGCCAAGAAGTTGGTACTCGGGTACTGATCTCGTCTCCGTCCTCATTTATCAATGTAGTGGTACCCATCATTTTGTGTACCACATGTAAAGAACAAACCCATTTCAAGTTGGAGATGGGAAAGATAAAATCAACGCTCCACCACTTGGATAGTTCCTTCATAACCACCTCTCGAAGATTCAAGTTCATCCTGCTTTGAAACTCAGGAGATGGTTTGCATCATCCTCGAGAAAAAATGTGCTTGGAGGACAGAACCGGACTAATCCCATGGAGATCAACTACTAATCACCCAATTGTCGTGCAGTTCTTTTCAAGAATCTCCATCAGACGCGATTCTTGTTCATCAGATAGATCGAAAGCGATGATGACTAGAAACAATTTAGGCTCTTGAAAAAGCCTAGATTACCCTTCTTAATTCAATCAGAATAACGATTAAATTTAGTGATGTTCATTGTAGTCAGGTAAAATCAGACTTATCAAAACCACTTTTATAAATATGTCGATTAAACAAAAGCGACAATTTTTTTATTTCACTTGGGCAAGCTCAAGGTCAAACTCAGGGAGAAAACTTCTTCCTTAGATCAATTTAAAGTTTATCTAAACATTACTCTTTCAGGAGAATATTTTTATGTGTTTTTTATGTGATTCAAAATGCAAATGCAATTCAGACCAAGTTTGAAGGTTAAAATGTAAAGTACAGTCAAATTAAGTCCAAAAATTTTGAAATTGGACAGAATTTTAAATGCAATGAAATTAAGCTACTACAATATTTCAGAATGTTTCGACTCTATTTGAATTAACTATGAATTAAAAATGAATCAGGGTGATTTACGTAAAATTAATTTTAATAAATACCAAATTAAATCATTTTTAGAGCTAAAAATTATCCTAAATATTTCTATATGAGACGAATCCAGGAAAATTACTAGACCTCAAAAATGATTAATTTTGGACCTATTAAAAATCAATTAAGCAAAATACCAATTAATTTATCAAGGCCTCGTTATGCAAGCAAATGATGTGGTTTTTGGGCATAATCTAGAGCTACTTAAACTAGAACTATTGTGATTTTTTGGTGCAACAATCTATTTAATTGTCAACTAAAGGCACACAGTGGACAAAATGTGCAATTTTCCACGAAAAGAATTATATTAAAAATTTTAAAGCTCACAAAAATATAACAAGACTTTATAGTGATAAAATCTAAGATGCTCTATAGTATGCAAATTTTAGAATTAAGAAATGATGCTAAATGAGTGTTTAAATAAACATGCAAACACAGGGGTATGGATGCAAATACATAAAATAAGTTGATTAAAGAAAAAATGTGCTTACAGACCTTAAATGCAATTACCTATACTTATGAGGGTATCGGTGTAAATGACCCACGAGACCACCTCATGTGGGGTTGCCTGGAAAGGACTTGAATGTATTTTCCAAAACTTACAGGTGCACAATTGTAAATTACCCAATCGTTAGCACGCGCAGGCCATGTGAGTTGCTGGTTCAGTGGTTTCGGACTGGGCCTATACGTGGCTATCACCGGTGGTTCGGTTGACCGTGAAGCTGAGGTCAGAAGATGAGGTTCACGTGCCGATGTGGACAATCGATGGCCGTTAGATGATAGAGATCGAGCAGCACCTGTGACTACGGAGAAGGACACGTGTTCGATTGTGAACCGTTAGATCACAACCGATCTAATGGTGGTTACTACAAGGAGAAGCGATGATGTGGCTCCTGGTGAGCCATCCGATCTTGGAAATCGAACGGTAGCTATTCGTCGAGTTCTTTTACTCCACCACCTCCTGTAACGGAGTTGGCTGTGATCCGACGAAGATGATGCAGCTCCGGCTTTCTAGCTCTCACCCAGTAGACCTCCCCAGAGCTTCTTAAGTAAACGTCGATGAAGCTGGAGTTCTGAGGCGGATGCAGGCCGTTATAGAAGAGGCCTTCGATACCTCTATGTCAGAGATGGCATCCACAAAAGCTCCTCGACCAAAGCTCCGACCAATGATGAAGTAGGCACCTGCACGTTAGTGTATAGCCAAAGCATGGTGCGTGTGATCTCGTGGATGTAGTAGGGTGGTTCGAGGCATTGTGGGGCGAAGAGGTGAACAAACGATGTACTCTTCCTCCGTGAACGACAGAGCAGTGGTCATGGGTGATTGATAGTCTCGATAGGTCAAGAGGAGCATCAGAGGGGTGAGCGAAGATGAGGGATGCAAGGTGAAGCTTGATCAATGGTCGATGGGAGGTGATACTGAGCGAGGATGCCTGATAAATTCAGAGAAGATTGGAGAGAAATAAGTGGACAATCAGAGAAAAAGAAGATGAAATTTACCTGGAGATTGACGGGGTTTGCCTGGGATTAGAGGCTCCGATTAGAGCCTCCGTTCGTCACTCTAGGTCCGACAGATGCACTAGCTCAAGCAGCTTGAAGGTGAAGCTGCGGTACGACGAGAGGTCGTCATGGATCTCGCCAAAGAAATACCTATCAACGTTTGACTTATGGATAGATCTCTATCACATATATGGATATAGGAGCTCGAGGTTCTCTCGTGTAAAGGCGGATGATCGTGGAATGGGTTGGAGACGGCGTATTTAAAGAGAGAGTTTGGTGGTTCTGGTAATGGGGATTGTCGTTTGCATGGATATTATGGGGCGAGAGAGAGGGAGTTATGGAGAGAGTGGTCTCCTGCAAGGGTGACTAGAGATGGGGCTTCGTCCAGTCTTGGTGGAAGAGTGGTGATGGTGGATGAGATGGCCGGGAAAATAGGAAGGGCGCAGTTGGTTGTGATGATGGGCAACGTGGGCGAGGGCGATCCGAAGGTAGAAGAAGGTGTCTCGACCATTGGATCTCGCGATCCAACGGCTGAGAATGAGGCGCTAAGGAATAGAGCGGATCATGTCTGAGGCAGCTTGAACAAGATGCGGAGGAAGTGCTACGTGGCGTAATTGGATGTGGTGCTAGTGAGCGGTTGTGATGGCATCTGGAGTTGATCAAATGGCAAAGAGATGAAGTAGAGTGGACGGCTGGGATGGGAATGGACTGGAGAAGATCGGGCGGTGGTGGCGTAATCATATGGATGGAGGAGGTAAAGGCGCTAGCGTGTAGCCGTGATCTAATCTGGAGATGATCGGGTGGATGCGAGAGGATGCGATCGTGGACGGTTGGAATCTGGAGAGATAGAGAGACATCGAAAAGCAGAGGAAGAAAGCGCGTGGCACGCAAGGGACTGGGTTGTGTGTCACAACCAGATGGCACCACGTGGCCCAATGAGATTATTGCGACCAAGAAAGTTAAATAAAAGGGAGAGTATGGCCGAATTTGGAAAAACTCAACACATGTAAGTTTTAGATCTCGATGAGATCTACAAGTTTCATGTTAATCGAAAATAGAAATGAGGTCAAATGAAGAGATAAAATACAAGGTTGAAAATATCAATATGTACAATATACAACATGGGCCCAAAACCCAAGATTTGCATATGATCTTCGATTTTAATGAAATTAGTCTCACTTTGAAGGTCTTTAAATGTATATTACTTTAAAAATAGGTAGACCTAAATCGGATATTGTATGAGAGAGATATGCACATTTTAAGGTTCATGGTTTCAAACTTGGATTTTGGTTTACTGGACAATTTTACAAGTTAGTATTTTTCTGATATTTTTCCTTTATTAATGTTAGTAATATATACACTATGAAGTTGTTTTATTGGATTTGGAGTTAGCATAAAATATATACAAATAAGTGATTTTAGCCAATATACATGCAAATATTTACAAGTGAATTTGAGTCCTTATTTAATGCTAATTTGAATGGTAAAATGCAGATATTATTTACACATGCATGAATGTTAATTACGCAATATAAGTGAAAATATGTAGCTAATTACTCAGGAATGAAGCTCTATTTTCAGCTTTTAGATTGACGAGTCATAGATTCATCAACCCCCTATACCTAAACCTTGCTCGTCCCCGAGAAAATATAATGAAATGCAAGAGTGAAATGATTTTGGGTTTCATACCAAGGCCATGAACAAAAAGGTGAGAATGGAGCTTGACTCGACCTTTGGATTAATAGTGTGGAAGAACCTTATTGGGATTTGAATTAAAGACCTAATACCCTTTAAGTTCCACAAGTCTTCTATTCAAGACGCCTCAATAGTCAGGTCAGAACAAATCCTCATACGTAAATTCTAATGACCATGAATATTACTTGTACTGTGCATGTGAAATGTAGCTCTCCATGTCAGAAATGGCAAAGAACCAATAACCTCTAACAAGGTAACTCTAATTCTCTGGTCCAGTAAATCTTTCCTCGAGGAGCACGGTATTCCCTTCTGAGTTCTAGTGCAACCGATTCAAGAAGAGGGGGTGGAGAGAAGAGTGGATGGTAGCCAGTGTAGCTACCTATCCTAGGATGCTTGACCAGTGTAGCCAAGTCATTCAGCTGCAGGCTTCTATGGTATGAGGCTTTGAAGCATATTCCTTACAAATATACAAACTCTGACAGGCATTTTATTTTGAATCAAGCCTGTCCATTTTTTTGGAGTTCTCTCTTTTATTCTATCCTCCTTTTTTCTTTTTTTGACCAATATACAAGGTGCAACATGTACATCATGAGTTTTTCTCCTTGAGCCAGTAGACTATCCCTCTTTTGAAGCTTTATTGCAACCCACAGCATCCCGTCCTTAAACGTCAACACCACCAGACTATGTTGAGATGCACTTCTCTCCCTAGAGAAGGATAGATGTTTCCACCCGTGTGCTACTCCAAGTCAAAGGATTCTACCTCCTCACCACCTCATCTATGAAGAGCTACGTGCATGGTGCCTGTCCAAGTTAGGTCACTGTGTAAAAGAATCATGCATGTGCATGAAATATTTTACCTAGACCAATCAAGATGACATGTGAACATAGACTAGCAGACTCAAAGAATTAAGTCACTTGACATTGAAGTTCTTAACTCCAGTCCCTATAAGGTTCCTCTGAAATTAGGTAGATTAAGGTCAAATCAAATCCATACATAACATCTATTGTTGACTTGGTTCAGAACCCATCGACTTTTCACTTTTCATATTCAAGATATGCAGATGAGATGTAGATGACATGCTATTTAGATGAATGGAGTGCAAGACACATTTTTTTTCACAATGCAAGGGTGATATGCAAGAGTAAATAAGAAGCCTTCATTTAGATTTGTTTTTTATGTTTTTTTGATATATCTCCTATTTTACTACAAAAGTATTATTTACAACAATTTTTATCTACACAATACACATATTTTACAACTTGTACACAACATACATATTATACAAGTGCATATATATAAATTTTGGTATACATTCTATTTTACAACAATTTTTACAAAAGTATTTATTTATTTTTACATGAATTTTACAAATTATACAATATTATACAAATTATACAATATACATACTAGTATACATATATTTTACAATTTTTTTCATTTTTTATCCACCCCCTAATTATTGCATAATATATAAAAAAATACGTGAACGTATGAGCTATAGGTAAAGTATATATGTAATATATACATACCCCCTATACTTAGCATGTGTTATGTCCTCAGAGCACGAAAAGCGAGGAAAAATACATAGCTCATGCTAAGCGTAGGAGAGCTAAAATTAGAAAGAGTATAGAAGTTGTTCCACCCCCGTATACTTAGACTTTGGTAGCCTAAGTGTAGAAGAAGATAAAAAATGGGGCAGACGAGGCCAAGAGGGGAAATGGATGAGTATATACATGACAGGGATCGGTCCCCCCTATACTTAGGCTTTGGTCAACCTAAGTGTAAGACAGAAGTTGATTTTAGAACCGATGGGATCTGGAGGATGTACACCGTGAATAGATTCGGGTCACTCTCCCCCCTATACTTAGGATCTAGTCATCCTAAGTATAGACATAAAATGAAACGATATGGAGCCGGGGCGAGTGATTCAAATCACTCGGGAGGGAGTGAGAGAAAGTATATAGAAGAAAGAGTGAAAATATATAATGATTAAGAAGGTTTGTGATGCACCTTCTTACGGGATCGAGGGGGTGGATAATATACATATGTCTCGCTGTTGAAATCGTTCTTAGATGAATAAAAGTGAGGTGTAGGGATAGTCCGACGAGGGTCGACACACGACTGCTTGCTCAGATATGGCTTAAGAACAACCGAACGGATCCCACTGATATAAATCATCTCATCTAGACCCCATGAATATTCCTCTGAAAATTTCTTCTCCGATATGTCGAAGGAAACTTTCTTAGTCAGTTTTCTATAACTTGACTCATTGAGAGCGAGAGGAGAGTGACACGACTTGAGGGGATCGAGCAAACACCTCGAGGAATCAATTCTCAACTTCCTCTCATTGGATAACTGACTAGAAGAAGGAGCGACCGTGGTTTTGGGTTGGGTCAATTCAGTCTTGGTTGTTTCCTTTGAAGATCTGGGATGTGGTGCAGTGTTGACCATGGTTTCCTCATCAGACGATTCTCCATATAAATTATAATATTCTTGAAGGGATAGCACACATCTCGGGAAGGTGCTGGTTATCTTAGTTGGGTTGACATTATTGGGATCTTATGTCGGATTTTCAAAATGGTCAAGGCAATCAGCAAAATACGTGCCTGACTCAATGATAGCTTCGGGTCGTGAGTCCTCCTTAGAAGCTGTCATGGAGGTGGTGCAAGTAGTTCGTGAAGTGGAGGTGTGGGGAGTCTCTGAACGAACGGTCGTTCGGACAATCGATATCTCAGGTGTAATAGAGAGACGAGACTCATCTATCTCTCAGTGGTAACGACTGTTTGCGGATATGAGGGTCACCTTAGAGTAAAGTGTATGAAAGAAAGGGTGAGGTCGAAGTGCTTCCAATGCTGTAAAATCAATTTCTCGAGTCTCGTAAGCTATAGTCGCCTTAGCCAAGGCTAAGAACGATTTCCCGAGAATAAAATGAGACTGGGTAAACTCTCCTCAGTGCTCAATGCCAATGACTGTAAAGTCTATCTGGAGTAGAGCACCTTGGAAGGTAATGATGACTAAAATAGTTCCTCTTGACCGTTTGATAGATCGATCGACCAGCTGAACAATGTCTCTCGACTTTCTGATTGGCCTGAGTTTGAGCTTGTCAAACACAGAGGTTGGGAGGATATTTATCGGTGAGTCATCATCGATTCTTGCATGGGTCAAGATAGTGTAATTGATTTCACACTCAACTCTAGGAACCGCTTCACTCTACAATTCTTGGTCTTTCTCCCCATCACCATGGAGGTGGCCATAGACATTATGTGTCTTTCAGTCCTTGTCCTCGTATTGCCCGACCCCTTAGGCATCAAATTTAATTCTCAAGAATCATTTGAGGTCGGGAAAGTGATCGATGGCCTTTATTAAGGGAAGATTAAAAATCATTCTTCATCGATTGCTTCCCTTAGGGCATGATCCAATTTTTTTAGGTCATTTTCATTTTCTATTTTTATGTTCTTTTTAAGATATTCATTTTTTAGTGTTTTTGATGGATGAATGTTTAGACTCTAGACTGGAGGGTAAGTGGTTAATAGAAGAGGAAGGTAGAATAGACTCCAGCTGTACAAAATCAGTGGACTCCCTAATGTTCACTCTATTTTCAACATCAAATTTACTTACTTCATTTACCACTTCCTTACCCAGGCCGGCCGAAAATGAGTGAAATATTTCCATGACATCTCACAACTTGTTACCAAATAATTCATTTTTCTCAATAAGTCTAGAGATGTCATCCTTCACAAAATTCTCATGACAAATCAGGGGAGAGTTCTGCTCAATTGGAGGATACTGCTGAGATATTGGGGTCTCATACTCAACATACATAAACTCTGGCATGTAATCCTTGGCTGAGTATGGACCTCTGAATGGAAAATATTGGTTGGAGCCATATATGATGGAGTCAATACAGAGGGGGCTTGTCGATTGATTCCATGAATCCAATCCTGTGAATGTATAGGTTCTCCCAATCTGTGATATGAAGGATGGTCAATGTAGACTTGATTACTATGGTCAATCTAGGCAAGAAGATCATTACGTGCATGTCGCTCCATTTGGTATATTCTATCAATCATGTAATTCTACCAGTCATATGTCTCAGCAGTGGCTTGCTCTTCATATGGTTCATTGATTCCAGCAAGCTCCCGAGAATAAGGACAGTCATCCCAAGATGGAAGTGGATCTGGAGTGTTAGATTATGGAATAGGTGAGAAATGCGAAGAAGTGGAGAAGTTAGTAGAAGTTCTGACTTCATAATTGGGTCGAGGTGGCACCGACCACGGGTAAGGGTCTCCCGTGGATGGCGAAGGATGCATGGAAGAAGGAGAAGGTGAAGATGGACGGTCGAGGAGGAATGACTAGAGGTCTCAGGGTGTGAGGGCCAATATCCTGACATCTTGAGGAGGAAGAATGAATATAAGCAGATCAAGGTAGAAAACATGCAATTACGTAGGATAACACACATTGACAAACACAAAGACAAACACAAGAGCAAACCCGGAGTTCACACTCAACGCGGTCAAGGACCTGGAGTCAGGTTTGATTAATTTGGTTGATTTTAAGTGTGATTTTTCAAGCAAATAGCAAGGATTATGAGGTCTATAGGGAAGTCATCTCAAAGTGGAAATGTGCAGCTAATTACTCAGGAACAAAGCTTTATTTTCAACTTTTAGAGTGATGAATTACATATTCATCAGCTCTCTAGCAAGGAATCCATATTGCATGCTCTGAGGTAGGAGTTTGAGCTCAGGGGGAGAAGGAACAAGAAGATCTGGTCTGACTAGGACCTGGGTATAGGATACTAGGTCTGTATGCTTAAGCTCGGCCAGCTCTGACTCAAAAATGTGTAGAGACTACTCATTTGAAAGCGAAGTATTCTGAATTGGCTCGATTTCCAGGCTTGTTGTAGGTTCTGTAGATGAAGTTTGAAGTGATAGTAATTCAGCGAAACACTACCAATCAACATCTTCAGAATCTGATTGATCTAAGGGTAACTGACATGTATGATTATCCACTTCGATCTCGGAGGTGTAGAGAATATCAGAACGAGCTAAAAAGATATCAGACTCGTCTCCACAAGCCTCATCTCTAATCGGCACCTAGGCTCTGTTCTCCAATTTCACATCACCATATATCTGAATCTCGGACTCTGCGAACGGCGTGATGAACGATTGTGTACTTGGTTCTATCTAGATGGCCTCATCATATGTATGTACAAAGTCACGGTCCTGATGACTATTGGGTTCATCATCAGATTCTCACTCTGATTCAACTGATTTTGATTGTTGGTGTTGGATCATCTCTACATGTATATTATTACCCTAGACGCGAAAGTACATCTTCCCGCTACCATAGTCGGAAATGTCCTTAACTATCGCTAGAAAAGGTCATCCTAGTATGATTGGGGTATTGGTTATGCAATGAGAGACTGCCATGTCCAACATGATGAAGTCCATAGAGAATTGCAAATTGTTAATGGTGACGATAACATCCCGATATGTCAGCAAATTGCAAGACCGTTCGGCTTGGTCGAAGAGGTCCGAACTCGAACATCCAAGTAAGGAAGAAGGAAGAAGATTAACCGAAGATCCACTATCAAATATAGTACGATCAAAAGTATGATCGATGATCTCACATTTGACATACGGTGCTCCCAAGTCTAATCTCTTGGTTGGGAGATAGTTCTGAATTGCGTGGCATGTTTCCTTGGTCAACACATAAATCTCAGAACAATGATTATACTGCCTCTTCTTTCTTCAGACCATGGTTCGCTCTTTGAGACCTTTCTATAAAATAGGTATGTGTGCCAAGGCTTCTGAAAGAGTGAGTTGGATCGTTAAATTGTCGATAATCTCTTTTGTTAGATCATTCATTTGATTCTTTTTGGTGTTTTATTTTTTATCACCTTTTCCTAAGAAAAGTGCATTGGGAAAAGGAATTTGTACATCCTCCTTGTTATTTTGTACAATAGGAGGATTAAAAGAAGAAAATATTTTTGCCAAATGGGTACATGCTTTTTGTCAACCATCAGAGAAAGATTGAGATTGATTAACAACCCTATTTTTATTTATCTTTCTAGTTCTTCTCTTTTGTACATCTCTTTATGATTTTCTCTCATCATCACTATACAGGATGAAAGGTAAAGCAATCGTATCGACATTCGACTCTGGTTGTTGTCCTGCATACTTAGTGCTTTCAGCACCACCACTTACATCATAGAATGGGGAGGTGGCTTCAACACCACCATCAACATCCTCAATAGGCTTGCTTGTATCATCAGGTGTATCCCAATAGAGCCCAGTTGAGTCTCCACCTACTGGCATCGTACCGCTCCTAAGAGAAATGAAATCAGCATCATGACATTAAAGATAGTCATCTGAAAATACCTGTGAATGGAGAGTGGGCTCGGTCAAATCGACCTCCTCTGACTTCCTCTTGAGACAGTTTAGATTCGGTTCTATTTAAGCAGAGATAGCGCATTTCCCTTTATACTAGATCAGTGACATGAGTTTAAAACTCATCCATCTCTCTCTCCTAAAATCGAACTGCTAGTCGGTAATTCGATTTGCGATATGCTCTAAAGCTAGGTTGACAAGGGAAGGACCATGATACTTGGATGAGTCGCCTCGATGGTACTGAGGTTGTTGCTGAGCTGACTACTATTGTGGAGGATAGGTCAGTTGATACCATATCCCATTGAGCTTGTTCAGTGGCTCAGGCATCTAGGAGTAATCGGGGGGCATATATGGCAATGGCTGATAGCTCTACTATACCACCATTTGAGTGCCAAATGATGTCATCTGGTGGTGTTGTGGGTAAGACAAAGGCTGATGTGCTCGCTCAAAGTGCACATGGTAGTTGTGCTGAACTGGTGGCTGCTGAAGTATACCTCGGTCTCGACTTCCTAAATCTACTTGTGATCTAGTAGACTTCGTAGATTCTATCTGAATCTCTTATAGGCACATAATTTGTGTCTTCAGATCACATAAGCGTCTCTTAAGCTCGTTGATATTATCGAGCTTATCCAGATTTTGGCACTTCTCTATGATTTCCATACAATCCAACTTCTGAAAAATAATACCCATATCAGCTGAAGAGGATTCGAAATGTGTCGAGACAGAGGAAGAAGGTGTCCCTTTGATTTGTGCCACTCGGGAGCACTGATGATATGTAGGTAGATTCATCTGAGTATAGATCCGAGTCTGAGACATCGTTATGTAGTTCTCAGCTATTGTCTCATATTCTTTCTCCTTCAGTTTGTCCAACACCCTTATAATTCATCTAGAATTTTGATATACTTAGGATGTACTTTATCCTAAGTATTGGGGGGGGGTGGGGTGTAGACACCATGTTATCCATATCATCTATTCTATAATCCATGTCGTTGCTTATACTTAAGGTACACTTTATCCTAAGTATGGGGGGGGGGTAATATCACTCATATCATTTTTTATAGTTTTTGTATATTGTCTGTTCTCTCACTTGTTCCTCATCTTTTGATCTTCTTGTCTATTATTAGGGATATTTTATATTCAATATAGGGGCAACAAGCCGAGCCATTGAGTGTGTATATTCTCTTGACCTCGATCATCTTCAGAGTCTGCTATCCTCGGGATTACTTGATCCTAAGTATAGAGAGGATGATCAATTTCTATTTATTTACTTAGTTTTTTTTATTCGTTGTAGTATAGATTTCTTTCTCCAATCTATACTTAACTTGAGTTATGCCTTCCTTTACCGCTTCTTTGGCCACTATGTGGACATATTTTGTGCTAAGTATAGGGGGTGTCGTATATATGTTATATATACTTTAGAAGGCATAACTTGTACTTTATTATATTTTTAATAATATAGATCTCTAAAATGATACCATACCTCATGGAACTGCTCGATCCTGATCATGGTGAAGTTACTTATAATCTCTCTGCCAACATTCGTTCTACCAAGTGGGTAGTACTTGTCAAATATGCAGTTCTTCGTTTCTCCCACGTAAAAACTTATCTCTCTATGTATTTCAGCCAGCAGGATGCTCGGCCTTTGAGGGAGAAAGGAAAGGTGATCAATTTGACTGCATCCTCGTTTACATGCGTATCATGCACCGTACTGCAAATAATATCAAATTCTAGGAGGTGCAAATGTGGTTTCTAAGTATAATGCTCGTGAAACTTGGACAATAGTTGGATTGTCTGAAGTTAGAGCTCGAAGTTTATGTGAATAACAGGGAGACGGATCCACTGATGAGTGGTAGTAGCTCCAGGGTTGTAGAGTAGCTGCATCGTTCTGTTTGGACTAAGAGGCGGTTTCTCTGTTGCATCAGGTTACTCATGTCCCTCAACTCCCGGATTGTCAAATTTGGATTATCCCGTTTCACTCGCAATTGAGTCAGCTCAACTTTGACAGCATTCATTAGTCTACCTTGCTCCAAAATCTAATCCTGCATTGTCTCGAGGGATGCAAGTAGATAGTTATTGATTGTAACTTGATCTATTTTAATCGATGTAGTTTGCAGTCCTTTTCCAACCATGTCTTTTGGAAAAGAGAAAGAGTCTAGATCGGGTTTGGACAGGTCAACATGTAAATGAGGGTTTTCTTGAACTAGAGGTGATGATGAGGGAGAATGAGAAGAAGAAATCAGAGAATATCTTCCAGGGTTAGAGTCACGCCTGAAAGTAGAAACTCGATTAGATTTTGGTTTGGGAAGAGAGACATCTCGATCCGATCTAGATGGATGGCTAGGTACGCGAGAGAGTGGATTGATCAGAGTCAACTAAAGCGATCTCCTACCCATCATATTGATAAGATAAATTAAGGTGATCAAGATGTCCGAAAGTTCGACTCATACCACAAAGTCAAATGCAAAGCAAACCCTGAATTCACCAACGCAACACTAGGGATGACCATAAAAGTTCTACCATTTTTCTTTTGAGTTTTAGGGTTATTTGGTGAACAAACCTTCTCATACATTAGCGAGTGCTGATAGGTGCCCAAAACATCCTCGGAATACTATCCCGAGTCCTTATAAGAAATTACCTATTCTCAGTTAGTATGGGAGTAATTACAGAATGTTTTTGGAAACCAGTGTTACTTGAGGATCGTGATATTGCAGTGTCCTCTGAACCTCCCACTTTGCTAAGTAAACTTGGATCATTTCTAGCTACTTGATGGTCCCCATTGAAGATTAAGTGATTAAATGTATCAATTATGTAGTACATCGAAAGAAATTCAGACTCTGGTTCTACCTTAAGGGTCGTCTCTCACTCACAGATCTGGAGAGTACCTGCAATTAATGCGCTGGGGATTTCTCTCCCAAAACAAGTGAGTCCTTTACGTTTAGTTTTAGATCAAATAATGTTAGCAGTCTCAGTTTTAATTTTTTGATTATCTCTTTATTTTTGGATATTTTCAAACAATGTTTAACTTTTTTTCTTTTTTTGACCTACGTGAACAAACAAGCATTTAATGAATGATATGAAATAATCCTTAAGCGCATCACTGAAGCGTGAGGATCGTATCATATACAATCGAGAACGACTAGTAGCACTAGTTGTTAAATGCAACAGAATTTAAAAAAATATTCAATGAAACCACAAGATCCAAGAACAATTCTCGTATCATTTCATCTAAACCACATCATAGATAAAGGAATATCTCTTGTAGTGTGGTTTCAATCTAGCCTCTACGAAAAGAGACCTCCTGTCTCAAGTCCGATTTCAGAGGAGACCCTTGCGAGCATGAGGATGAGCTGCATGATCCTTGTAATCCAAGATATTGATCCAAGCAAGGGAAATCCAGATCTCGTCGCACGAGATCGAATGTCTTCTTCATGAGCGAGGCATACAAAAGAAGATGGAGAACCAAGAGTCGTCAATGCGGCAACACCACAGTAGAGCGACGGCGAATTCTTCTTCTCTCTAGTGTTAGGTGCATGGCCATGAATGGACAAATTTTTGACGAAGAGAGGGTGTGTGAATGAAGAGAGAGGAGAGAGATTTTTGTGAAGTTGTTAACCTCTTAGAAGGGTAAGGGGTGCCTCTCCTTGTATAGGGTTTTGGGAGTCTATGGATTCTACACAAAATCAATGGATGAGATTGATTTCTGCTTCTTTCAATGGCCAATATGTTGTTGGTAAAAATGCAACAATAATTAATTTAATTTAGATTAAATTTATTTGATAAATCAAAATAATTTAATCGTAAATCAAATCAAGCATACATGGAGATTTTAGGATGGAGATTAGATCCCTCCATATAGAGTGGATGGCTATCCTTTCCATATAGGAATTGGTGGCTATCCACACTTACAATATTGAAGTCAGGAATCTTCATGCAATCTCATGCAATCTTGTGAGATTGCATTATTCCTTGGAAATCTCCATGATTTTATGATGAGGGGTTGGCCAATTAGGGTTATGTAACTAGAATAAACATGGGTCATTGTGACCCCAATCAGCTAGCCGGGCTCAATAAGAAAACAAGAAACCACTTAAAATATAAAATAATCAAGCACCAAAATATTGTCAGCGGTCTCCGCTATTTATTTAACCAAGTATAGAGACCAGGGTCGAACTCAAGGAGCATGGAAATGTAGGAAGTAGACGGAATTCAAATAAATAAAAAAACATTTTAGTGGTTTTTAATTTGCAATTTTTTATAATTTCAAAATCAGAAAACAAAAAATATAAATAAAAAGAACAAAATAAAAACAAGGTTCAACAACTTTTATTAAAAGAAAAAATGCTCAAAAACATGAAACAAAAATATTTTTATGTTTTTAAAATATTCAGATGTTTTAGGTGATTGTATGGGATTTATCCAATTTGTATATAATTTTATAAAAATCAAATAAGATCTAAACATGGAAACAGTGCACAGCCAGGATAAACATACAAATTAAAAATTCTTAAGTGTCTTAATGTCCTGGATATCAATTTCATGAGAAACTAAATAAATTTATCTAACTACAGAATCTGAATTCCTAATTTTTTAATTTTTTGGAATTTATATTGATTTTTATAAGTTCTTTAGTTTTTTTTGTGATTTTTAAGGTATTTATAAGGGGTAATGCAAAAATTGATATTGAAGATAAATCATATAAACACACACACACAGTCACTCAAATTTTTATAGATTTTTTCAGAAATTTTTTCGATTTTTTAAAGTATTTTATAAAATAGACAGAACAATTTTTGGGTGTTTTTTATTTTTTAAAATATCAAATAAAACTAAATTAATTCACAAAAATTAACATAAAATTACGTGGTAGAAAAAGCTAATCATAATGTTTCTGAAATTTTTGGAGTTTATTTAGTAATTATTTGATTAGAAACAACACACACGTAGTAAGCATGGATTTATTTGCAATTATACCAATGTTTTCGGCCAAAGAATAATACACGTAAAAACCAAAGGCTAAATTACAAAGTAGCCATACAAACACGCTCAATACACGTGACACATGCTTAGAGGGGCATAAATGCAAATACTAAAAAGTTCTCATTCAGATCAAGACATACATGAAGTCTAGCATATAAATGCAAATGTACTAGAAGAGCTCGTGGCACTACACATGTGTTCACACAGACCGGACTAAAATGCAAATACTGAAAATATGAAGGTCTAATTGCAAAAGGTCCAAACTACAACTTTATTTTCAAGACTAACTGTACAGGTAAAAGATGTAATATACCCTGAAGGGGCATGTGACGCGCGAAGGAGGCTTCGTGGGCGTACGTCTCTGATCGCATGTCGCTACAGATCTGATGCTCTAGAGAATGTCGGGGGACATGCGGCAAATATGACCTGTCAGATTTGATCCAACAGATAAAAAGGCTACTCCTGTCGAGGACCAGGATGTGATTTGGTAGAGGACAACTTCATCCGACGGTAGAGGGGGGATATGGAAGAACAGTCCCATAGGCAAAGTTCGATCGAACAACAGATGCAATCCACTGCTCTAATGGGATCACCTACAGAACCAGCTCAATCCTGAGGACACTCCGCTTCCGCTGGATGGCTTCGATGGAGGCGACAATGGTCGGATGAGTGCGGTGGTCAATATCCTCCTGGTATTTCTCTACCGGATCAGCTGGGTGCCAATGGTTTGCATGCGAAGTGACATGTAAAGTGTTCACGCTCGGAGGCGGAGCTCCAGGGAGGGTTTATTACCTAGAAAAACCAGATAAGCGGAAGGGGGTGAGGTTTGACTCCCTCCGAAGGTGAAGGAAGGAAGTCACAGTCTTAATCTCGACCTGGTGATCAAGCTTAGGGGTGATCAGGCTGCAGGGAAAGATGAGGGATGATATGTGGAGTCAATCTGAATGATTGGATGTGGGTATCGAGGCTCTGACCAGCTGGTCGGAGCAGGTGGACGTGTGGCGACGGTAGAAAAAAGAATGGAATCAAAAGGCGAAAAGGTGATATGATGGATACTTGAGGCACCAGATGGATTCCTAAGCTCCAAGCGTAGATGGTCTATAAGATAATGTCCTCAACCTTGTTGCGGAAGGCGGGGAGGCTATAAGTGACGGTGCTCGCCAGCCACGAAGCTGCGTTACGGCTCCAAGACACCAAAGATCGACCCAAAGGGCTCCTCTTATAAATGTCACTCCACTGAAGTTTCCTTGGGATGATAAAAGGGGCGAGGCACGAGCTACGACACTGGTTAGGTGGAGGAGATGATTTATAGCTGTCTCTAGGGTTCTCCAAAGATCAATCGGTAGCGCGCAACCTAAGGAAGATCCACACCTTCCTAGGGATCCATGAGTATCATAGATCCTAGGAAAAGAGAGGGGTGAGAAATCGAGGCAGGAGACGACTGGGATCGGTATGGAAAAAGAGGAGAAGAAGGTCCGGCGAACACTATCCGGGTTTGACCCAGGAAGGGGGAGACGTTGACTGGGGTTCAACACCCGAGCTGGACCAATCTGATAATTTGATTTCACAAAATATTTAAAAAACAAATAAAAAATAGTAAATGAATTCAAAATAAAAAGTGTATAGAATAAAAAATGTTTATTATTTTTCAAACTATTTTGCTGTGATTTTAAATTATTTTTACGAAAAACAAATTATTGTATATACATTATATAGTATTATATACATGTATAATATATCTATGTATTTTTTATAAGTATTTTTATTTTATTATTTTTACATAAATACCTTAATTTTATATTTTATTTATGTTTAACATATTTTTAGGAGTACAGATTAATTTTTGTTTTATTTTTATGATTTATTTACAAGTATATAATAAATAGGGAATGTGAAGGGTATACATGTGTCTTTATGCAAGTGAGAAAGGATTTTATTTTATTTTTCAGATTTTTATTTTATTTTTAGGACTATACACAAGGAGGTAGAAAGAAAATTTTATTTTTATTTATTAAAAATAATTATTTACATATATAGGTGGTATGTACACCAAAGATGTGAAACCAAGTATTTTTCTTATTCCTATAATCCTGAGAATTTTGGCATCCAAAAAATTTAAATAATCAAATAATTTCGTAGATCGCATTGAGATCTTTCCAACAAGCCCAAGAACATCAAATTCTGACATTCCTAGCATAAGATATCGTTGTTTTAATTTGGATGGTCAAGATCCATATATGGATCCGAACCGGGTCCGAATTTGGATCCAAATCCATCTCTCCTTCTATAAATACGAGGTGGTAGGATACTCTCTCAAAACCCTAGCTACCACCATCCTTGTTCCTCATTGGAGCATCACCACCTTGGTCGGTTTTGTCGTAGGAGGGTTGTTGTTGACGTTGGAGAAGAAGCTCCGATCGAATACCCGCGACCATCAACGCGTAGGAGAGCTCGAGGTCACCGTGGTGCACGCTTCCGCACTGCGATCGAAAGACGAAAATACAATTTTCCGTGTGAAAGGGGATCCTGAGGGAACATCCTCGGAGGTAACGATAAACTCCTCCCTCTTGCTGTTGGCTTCCACATTTTTTTCCATATGCTTGAACATGCTTTGAGCCCTACTTTTCTTAAAATGTGATTTATACAATAGTAATGATGCCTATTTTCCCATCTTGCGGGTGGTTTTCACATGATTCTCGATCCCATGTTTCGGACATTCATATAGCATATCTTCATACCATGACTCATACCAAGTTGTCGGTGCACGGTTGTTGATTTATTTTTATCTATAAGTAAATGATTATTCATGATTATCATTCTCGGTGATACATGATTCTTATCCTTCAGGATCTTGGTTAAGTTGACTATATGAATCAATATGAACTCTTTCAAAACCAATATGGCTACCATCCACGTACTGGTCGTAGATTTTCTTCCATCCAATTAGTATTAACATTAGTTTAAATATCACCATTCAATTAGCATGTTAATGGCAATTGAAAATGAAACTGCCAATTTTTCCCTTTGTGCGTCAGTACGTTTTCCTTTTTGTTATAACGTCAAGTAAATCTAAAGCTTTACATGTATATTAGACGTTACACTTTCAATAGATTATTTCATTATATGTGTTCTTTACAGAAATAATCTACACGAGTGTGCACTCCGACGAGATCAATTATTGGATGTTAGTTTAATATGGATATCAAATGTTTTGTGAGAAAACTAAGTGTTGATTATTCAAATTAACGCTTCACTCGCTGGATAAATTAAATAAAAAAAATCTTATGTTCATTTGGAAGGGTTCGAATCAAACAGATTGTTAATCTCAATAGACCTTTGGTCTCATGATTATATTTAGGTTGGTTTGGTTCCCTATATCTTTTTCAATATTCAAGTTAGTTATTCACTAGTATATATATTAATTAAGAAAAATATGGTGTTTAGTATCCGTTTGTCACGAAGCATGTAATTTATGAATACAGTACAGTGGTAACATTGAAACTATGACATGTTAACTAATCATTTTATAAATCTTAATGACAATGCAAATGTAGTGGGAGTAAATTTATAAATAGGCATATATCCTTACAATCTTTTTTATTAACGAATTATACAAAACACTTGATATAGCAAGATCTAGATGATTCTCATTTACTAGAAAATATATTATTAATGTAAGTTCCTTGGGGGTGAGATAACATAAACAAAAGATATCTTTTAATATCTACGATGATGGAAGGATTAACCTTGATATTTATTGGAACTACCAATATAGAGTCGAGTCTTAACACTTTTCATGTGACTTGAAATACGATCATCATGGATTGAAATATTTTCCGTGGGTAGTATTTCACAGTATCAGTTAGATGGAGTTAGATGCAGCAAGGGTTTGAGCATGCACCCTTAGGGTTCGGGTAGATAGCATGAAGGCCGCGATCTTAACGGACGAGTTGGGTGATGCATTGCACCTAGCAGCCCGATGGCATCCGGAGTCTCTCGACGGAGTAGGCTGGTTGTGCGGTTGGCATTCTTGGTGTCACAATTATACACAATATTAGGACTCGAAGTAGAATTGGGTGTGACCGCATCAAATTCTGTTTCGAGTAATAATATTGTGAGAGGTGTCCCGAGATATGGTTTGAAGTTGGAGAATTTAAGGTTTAGACATTTTCCTGTTTTAGTTGGACAGAGATACTTGGAGGTTTATCCAAGATGACGAACAAGCTCCCGCATAGCGGAGGCCTGCGAGCCGCGTACTTGCGTGTGCTAAAATAATTCCAGAAATGATAAATCACCAGATGCCAGAAAATTTTATACCGTTTGGACTATAACCAACTTGTCGAAATATCAAGATCATTATGGTAGTACTTAAATAATTATTTTTGTAAATAAATAAAAATTAATGTGACCAAATGTGAATTAGAATGACTTGGTGTTCTTTCTGAATATTTACAATACATGCATATGCCATTAAATAAAGTTGAGTATACATTCTTTTCTTACCCCTACAGTCATTATAGTGTTTGTCTCGTTACTGGGAAATTGTTCATAACGTTACCCTCGTGTGAGCCCAACAGGTGTATCTTAGCAGCAGCCGCCACAGTAGCGGTCTTTTGAGGAGATCACACCTTCTACGTCATACTTGCACCAAACAGGGTATGCTCTACTTAGAGTAACTTATTTACTTCTGCATTATTTTATGTTATTATTAAGAGACATTGTAGTGAGATATGTGGAGGGTTTTCCTACAAAATTTAATATTATACGTTGTATCTCATTCTATGGACATGGACTTGATGGTTATTATCAATGAAAATGGATGTTGCATTTTATTTTCCATTTCAGATTATTCTCCTATTGTTATTTGTATTTCAAATGTTAATCTATTGTGCATAAGATGGTTTGCCGAGTACCATAGAACATGGGCGTAATTGGACTGTTGGTCCGACGCTCCCGTCCCGTCGGTTTCTGTAGTCGGAGGGGTAGGGCGTCACAAAAGGTATCAGAATCCGATACTCCATTCTCTCTTTTGCATATTAGATTGTTAACATTATTTGAAAATATGAATACAACAATAAAGTTCTCTGACTTTGACATTAGTTAAGGAGAATAATTTAAGTCCTGTTTAAAGGGTCCATTGTCTCTCTAACCATGAAAATAATTTCTAATTTAATGATTCTCGCAGGGAATCTTGCCGCCTCGTGTTGACCCTGATGTTGCAAAGCAGTTGGTCTTACTGATTCAGACCGTACAGGGTATACAACAGCGTCAGGAGGTATTGGAGCAAAGGCTCCTTCAGTAGGATGACTCCTCGTACCTGCCCTCTCGTGAGGAGGAGGGCAGTGTTCACCCTTCGGTGTCTTTGGACCCGGAAGGATCAGATGACCTAGAGACGCTACAAGAACATCAGACGACCTACACAGCATACCAGAGATCTAAGGTGCCACGATTCTTTGGTACTGGCACGCCAGATGAGGCTGAGCTATGGATGGATCACGTATCTAAAGCGTTGAAGATGATTCATGCTCCTGAAGAGTCTTGTCTTACATTTGTGGAGTTTTCACTAGCAGGTTATGCTAAGTGTTGGTGGTACGCCACCAAGGAACACCTGGAGGACCCCATAACATGGGAATTTTTCTTGACAAGTTTCGTAGTCAGTTCTATCCTGATCACTGGGTCGAGGATAAGAGGAGGTTGTTTGCTGAGTTGAAGCAGAGATCAATGACGACCCAAAAATACCTCATTCGCTACACTCAACTCTCCCACCACTCACCAACGACTACTGCTTTTCCTGAGGAGAATTTACAGAAGTTTATCCGGAGACTGCGTGACGATGTGCAACATCAGCTATCTGCATTGGATTTCACTTCCATCAAGGAGGTAGCTGCTAAAGCTACCAAGATGGAGGCAACTCGGAGTCGGCTTCAGGGGAGTCCATCACATTTCCAGCCACATCAGTCAGGGAGATCTACTCATCGAGATTTCTATAGAGCTCGTAGAGAACGTCGTTTCTACCCAGTGACGAACACTCCTACCATCAGCAGGTTTGCTCCTGCACCCACTTTGGGGTAGGGCCTGGCGAGTCGCGGTGCTACTTCCGTCCGCTCTTCTACACACTCCCAGAGTTGCAAGATGGGAGGCGCTAGCCTTGTCTCAAGAGCCTCCTTTTCTCAACCAAGAGATCGCAGGTGTTTCCACTACCAGCAGTCGGGCCATTTCAAGGCCAAGTGTCCTCTACATGACAGCAACTCAATTGGCCATCCACCAAGTATAAGATCAACTTTGTCATATGCACTGTCGCATGGATCGAGTTCCCGTTGTGGAGGTCGAGGCTTTTAACGTCCACCACCACGACCCGCCTTCAGTGCTGCAGGTTCTAATGCCCCACCACAACCTTAGGGACAGTTGAATGCAATCACACAGGAGCAATCCCACGCCTCAGGAGCTGTAGTGCGAGGTATGATTTCAGTACATGGTATATCCTTTCATGCCTTATTTGATTCAGGACTACAGACTCTTTTCTAGCACATCGGTTGATATCCAAGTTAGATAAAGAACCAATCTGTGTTTCATCTCCTTACTACATCAAGGACCCAGGAGGCCAATTATTCATAGTGCGACAACTGGTGGAGGATGTAGCAGTGCAGATTGGCGGGCACCTAATGCAAGCATACCTTTTACTCATTCAGTTAGAAGATCTTGATGTAATCTTATGTATGGATTGGCTCAAGCAACATCACACATGCCTTGATTGCTTCGAAAAGACGGTAGTGTTTTGTCTCCCAAGCATACCTACTTTTCAGTTTGATGGACGTACCCTAGATAGTGAGGTCTTGTATGTATCGGCATTGAAGGCACAACACTTGCTCTACCATGGTTGCATAGGTTTTCTCGCCTATATTGTGGAGTTACCTGCCGAACATCGTATAATTGAAGATGTCAAAATTATACGAGATTTTCTTAATGTATTTCCAGAGGAATTACCTAGACTACCACAAGAGAGGGAGATCTAATTCGAGATTACTTTGATACCTGACACGCTACCGATCTCCATACCTCCATACGGAATGGCACCGTCCGAACTCAGGGAGCTAAAAGTACAGCTGCGGGAGTTGTTTAAAAAGGATTCATCCTTCCCAGTACATCATCTTGGGGAGCACCGGTCCTCTTTGTAAAGAAGAAGGATGGGTCTATGTGTTTGTGCATCGACTACAGACAATTGAATAAAAGGACGGTAAAGAACTGTTATCCACTTCCACGAATAGATGATCTTTCGATCAGTTGTAAGGTGCAGCGGTATTCTCAAAGATTGACCTACGATCAGGTTATCATCAATTGAGAATTTAGGATACAAATATGCTTAAATCTGCTTTTCGCTCCAGATACGACCATTATGAGTTTGTGGTCATGCCATTTGGACTCACGAAAGCACCTGTCGTGTTCATGGACATGATGAAATGATTTTTTCGTCCATACATAGATTGTTTTGTGGTAGTATTCATTGATGATATCTTGATCTACTCACGTGATGAGCAGGAGCATCAACAACACCTTCATACTATTCTTGAGACACTCAGAGAACACAAGTTGTATGCAAAATACAACAAGTGTGAATTTTGGCTTACCGAAGTAGCCTTCCTCGGTCATGTAATTTCGGGAGCAGGTTTGGCAGTTGATCCATCCAAGATAGAGGCAGTAATGTCCTGGGCACAGCCCAAGATAGTTATCGAGATACGTAGTTTCTTAGGCCTTGCCGGCTACTACACACGTTTTGTTAGGGGCTTCTCGCAGCTAGCTCTACCACTTACTCGTCTGACACAGAAAGATGTCCCTTTCATTTGGAGGGACAAGTGTGAGCTGAGCTTTCGTGCGCTGAAAGAGAGTCTGACTAGAAGGATATGGAATTATTCTCAAGCGCATCACGGAAGCGTGATCGTCGCATCGGATACGACGAAGAACGACTAGTCGTTCGGTGCAGCGGAATTTAAAATTTTCATTCGATGAAACCACATGATCCGAGAACGATTCTAAGATCATTTCATCTATAACCACAACAAGTACAATGCAATACCTCTTGAAGCATGGTTGATCAAGTCTCTAAGAGAAGAGACCTCCTGTCTCAAGTCCGATCGTCAGTGAGACTACTTGCAAGCGCGGGGATGAACCGCGTTGTCCTCGCAATCCAAGAAGTTGACCCAAGCGTAGTTGCTCCTGATCTCGTCGTATGAGATCCAACGTTCCTTCGTGAGTGTAGCAATCCAAGAAGACGGAGAATCGAAGAACGCCGATGCGGTGGTGCGGTGGCGAGAGCGTTGACGATTCTCTCCTCTAGGGTATGGTGGATGACCTCCAAAAATAGAGGGAGAGAGGGCTGTCGCGTATGAAGAAAGAGAGAGAGAGAGAGAGAGAGAGAGAGAGAGAGAGCTCCAATATTGCATGTAAAGAGAGAGCATGGTATGCCTCTCTATTTATAGGGTTTTGGGATCCATGGATCTCAATCCATGGGAATAAAATCAATGGGTGAGATTGATTTATGTCAATCCAATGGTCAAGATTGTTGTTGTCAAAAACAACAAATTTGGATTAAAATATATTTGACAAAATCAAATATAAATTAGTCCTAAATTAAACCAATAAATAAGGAGAGAATATACATGGAGATCAACATCTTCCATGTATATCCAAGTGGACGGCCACCCATTCCTATTAGGAATTAGGTGCCGCCACTTTGAGATGTCAAGGAGGAATTCTCATGGATTTCCATGAGATTGCATATCTCCTTGAATTTATCTCCTATTTATTTGCAACAAATTTTGTTGGGTTTTATTCTTCAAAAATAATTCACAATTATATTTGAGAATATTGCAATCTTGCCATGGAAAAATTTTGAATCATATTCATAACCCAAAACAACATATAATTTACATTGTCAATTAATTACACATTGTGTATCCAATACACATAATAATTAATCAACACATATAACTTATAATTAGCTATCTCTAATACATTATAAATCATATTTATAATATATTACAAAAAATTGGATATTTCTATCCACATTATTCTAATCCACAATAATTAAATCATATTTAAATATATTGGATAATTTCTTCACACATCAAGATGATTAAATCACATTTAATCATCATTTCTTCATTGCTTAGATCTTATGGAATTATTCTTGAACCCTTCAAGAATAATGCAATCTCTCCGCAGATACTAGGAGATAAGGACAAGGCGATTGTATTGTTCCACGTATAGTGACTTGGATGTTGAGATCATATCTCAAATCCAGATCCCATGGACCTCTCACTGATGCTTGATCAAATCAAGACCATAGACCTAATCTTCTCATTGCATTTGAATCTCATTCAGATCAATGTCCAGTTCATGGAGTAAGATTAGGTTACTTCTCTAATGAGAGGAGTCACTAAAATCCAAACCTGTTTCATCACTCCCTCAGAATGGAAGCATCATGGTTATACAATCGTATATGATCACATCACCCTCAGGTATTCCCAATACTTGTACATCCTGCATACTGGAAGATCTATGATCATTTTGAAGATAAAGATCCCTTTTATACTGTCATCTTCAGGGTTAGATTACTAAGTTTCTTAATCTTGGTCACTGGGATTTGGTATAGATCATATGCTTTCACGAAGCATATATCTTACTTTCAAATTCATGTCATGCTTCCAAAGCATGACGACCATTCATGGAATTTGTTCAGTACCAATACCTCATGAGTGAGCTCATGTCTCCCGGTTCACAAGTGAACCTGTATGATCCCTTTGAGAGATCGTATTACTCATACGTCCTTATATGCACACCAGCTCATCGATGTATAGACCTTGGTTAGGTCATCAACCTATTGGTCTGCCAAATGTACACACTCAGACATATAGCAACACATCTGTCTCCGGTCAGAGGATGCTTGCCTATGTTGTGACGGTATTCAGCGTAGGTCTTTGGTTATCTCGATCTCGTCAAGTCAACCCATTGACTCAACTAACCTGACACCTCCGAATCACTTTTCCCATGCAGAGGACCTGCATCAAGAGGTCAGTCAGATATCAGCCATATGAGATAGGATTGCCATCGCCTACTCAGGCTAGAGATAATCACTTAACAATCATTTGATGATGCTTGATGTGTCCTCTATCTAACTCCTTAGATATTCATCCAAGCATCATCCTCTATGATTCATCCAATGAATCAATAGCTGTATGATCATCAAGTTGACAATGGTACATAACCCTTATTGTACAGAGGGACCCTATAGTGCATTCATTCATTTAATCTCAGAAAGGGAGTGAAAAATAATCAATAACTTTCATTGATAATTTAATCATTACAATAACATTTATTGTAGAAATGGTTCGCCCGGGGATCACATTGCTAACAATCTCCCACTAGCCCTCATAACCATTCAGCTACAATCTTTAAACCCATACTCATTACATGCTGGTCAAAACCTTCTGTGTCAGAGATTTGGTAAGGGGATCAGCAACGTTATCGGTAGAGGCCACCTTGGTGAAGATGATGTCACCATGCTTTTGTATCTCCCGAACGATGTGGTATTTCCTTTCCACGTGCTACTCTTTTGATGCCATCTGGGTTCCTTTTCCTGGGCAATGGCTCCCATGTTATCGCAGAGTAACAGGATGGGAGTATCAGAGGAAACTGCGTCAAGCTCTAGGACGAACTTGCGCAACCACACCGCCACCTTTGCAGCATCCGATGCGGCAATGTATTCGGCTTGTGTTGTCGAATCTGCAGTAGTGTCCTGCTTCTTGCTTCTCCAGCTCATAGCACCACCATTCAATAATAATACAAACCCCAATGTCGACTTTCGATCATCTACATTCGATTGGAAGTCAGATCTGTATATCCCAAGACTTGGAGATCACCATCTCCATAGACCAAGATGTAATCTTGCATCCGTCTTAGATATTTGAATATATTCTTTACTGCATTTGAGTGTTGTTCTCCATAGCAGGATTGGTAACGACTTACCACTCCCACTGCATGGCAGATATCTGGCCTAGTGCACATCATGGCATACATTAAGCTTCCTACAGCTGATGCATAAGGACATCCAGCCATGGCCTTCTTTTCCTCAACAGTTTGAGGAGTCATTCCTTTAGACATATGGAAACCATGTCTTAAGGGTAGGAATCCTTTCTTGGAACTATCCATACAGAGTCATTCAAGAATCTACTTAATGTATCCATGTTGTGACAATCCCAAAATCCTCTTTTCTTGGTTTCTGAACAACTTCATGCCTAAGATGTAAGAGGCTTCTCCAAGATCTTTCATCTCAAAGGTATGAGACAACCAAATCTTTACACTGGTCATCATCCCTGTATCATTCCCAATAATAAAGATGTCATCTACGTAAAGCACGATGAACACAATGGCGCTCCCACTAGTCTTCTTGTATACACAAAGTTCATTAGGATTCTGCACAAAATCATAACTCTTTATGGTTTCGTCAAATTTGATGTTCCAGCTACGAGAAGCTTGCTTGAGCCCATAGATGGATTTCTTCAGCTTGCATACTTTGCCATCCTCAGTCATGAAGCCCTGGGGCTGCTCCATGTAGATATCCTCCTCGAGATATCCATTGAGGAAAGTCGTCTTGGCGTCCATCTGCCAGATGTCATAGTCAATATATGCAGCTATAGCTAGCAGTGTCCTGATGGATTTAAGAATAGCCACCGGAGAGAATGTCTCATCGTAATCGATGCCTTCTCTCTGTGTGTAGCCCTTGGCCACGAGCCGTGCCTTGAAAGTCTCTATTTTCCCATCAGATCCTCTCTTTCTCTTGAATATCCATTTACATCGAATGCGTTTTACCCCTTTAGGTGGATCCTCTAGGGTCCATACACCATTCTTATGCATGGAGTCAATTTCTGACTTTATTGCTAGCATTCATCTATCCATGTCTTGATCCGAGAGTTCTTCATCAAATGAAGTAGGATCAATGTCAGTTTCACTTGACACATGGAATCCATACATTTCAGGTGGTGCAACCACCCTCGAACTCCTTCTAAGAGGTATGTGTGTTTCATCTTTATTTACTTCTTCAGTTTCGGGTTTGGGAGCTCAGAATCCTCTTGAGATTCAATGAGTTCTTGTACTTCATTTTTATCTTGACCTTTAAGGAAATCATCCTCCAGAAACATCACATCTCTAGAGACAAAAAACTTTTGGGTCTCAGGGTCATAAAGCTGATATCCAATACCATATTTAACATACCCAATGAAGTAACACTCACGAGAGCAAGATTCCATCTTACTTGCGTCCACGTTCTTCGCATGGACCAAGCAACCCCAAACCCTCAAGTGATTAACACTAGGTTTGGTTCCATACCATATCTCATGAGGAGTTTTAGGCACAAATTTGCTAAGAATTTTATTCAGGATATATATTGCAGTCTCTACTGCATATCCCCAGAACTAAGAGGTAAATGTGCTTTGCTCATCATTGAACGGACCACATCCATGATGGTCTTGTTGCGTCTTTAAGCAACACCATTGAGTTGGGGAGTTCCATGAGGAGTGAGATTGGAAACAATTCCATTCTCCTTAAGGTATTCCTTGAATTCATCTGATAGGTACTTGCCACCTCGATCACATCGAATCCGTTTAATCTTCCTATCGGTTTGGTTCTCAACCAAAGCCTTGAATTCTTTGAACTTTTCAAGGGTTTCAGACTTATGATGTAGTAGGAAGATAAACCCGTAGCGCGAATGGTCATCAATAAACGTCAAATAATATCGATGTCCATTTCGAGTCGCGGTACTGAAGGGACCACATACATCGGCATGTATTAGGTCAATAATACCTTCGCATCTTGTAACCTTGTTACGGAAAGGCATCCTAGTCATTTTACCTCGAATACAATGTTTACGTGTAGGCAAAGATTGAACCTGTAGGAAATCTAAAGGTCCATCCTTTATCAATCTGTTGATCATATAAACAGACAAATGACGAAGCCTTTGATGCCAAATCATATTCGAATGATTTTTATTCTCCCTGGATCTCTTAGGGTTTTTATTAGTGGTTGTAACATTCATGACATTCTCATTAATGCACAATTCATAGAGTCCTCCAGAAGTTAAAATACCCTCTACAATATATTTATCATAATGATTTATGACTAATTTATTACAGAACAGGAATGAATATCCACTTCTAACTAGTTTAGATATAGATACCAAAGTCCTTCTAACCTCTGGTACATAAAGACACTCTTTAAGTACTAGGACTCTACCACTAGATAATGATAGTCGACATGTTCCGATGGCGACCGCTGCAACACTTGCATCAGATCCCATCTGGATGACTATCTCCCCATCTTCAAGACTTCTAGATTCCTGAAACAAATGCAACACATTGCATACATGAACAGAAGCACCAGAGTTTATAACCCAACTTCCTTCGCGTCCGATGAGAAAGACAGTTTCAATGGTGAAAGTAGATTTCATACCTATTGGGGCTCTACCTTTGTCTGAGGACTTCTGGTATTCTGGGCAGTTATGCCTCCAGTGCCCCGGCTTTTTGCAGTGATGACAGACGTCAGTTTTCTTTGACGACATAAGAGTGGATGCATTGGAAGAAGAGCCAACACTTTGTCCCTTCTTCTTTCTCTTCTAGGCTGGGCCCTTCCGAGAACCTTGCTTCCAACCGCTCTTCCCTCTGACCTGTGCAACCATTGCACTGCCAGCGGGACCATCCTTCTTCATTACATCTTTTGTAGACTTCAATGCAGCAAGGAGAGCAGCGCTTGTCAATTCCAACTTGTTCATGTGGAATGACACTACAAAATTATTGAAACACTTGGGCAACGACAACAGAATGAAGTCAGCTTGCATGTCTGCATCCATTGTTGCCCCAAGAGTCTCCAGCTTCGACAAGTACCCCAACATTCTGAGTACATGTTCACGGACCAAAGTCCCTTCCTGCATCCTGCAACGAATGAGGTCTTTCATAACATTGTACCGCTGGGTGCGGTTAATGTCACCAAACATATCCTTAAGATTCTGCATTATCTCCTGGCAGGTACTCATCTCCACATGTTGCTTCTGCAGAACATTGGAGAGAGAACCTAGGATATAGCATCTAGCCATGACATGATCTTCATCATACTTGTGATTGAATGCTTTTTCTTCCTTGTATTTAGGGTTCTCATGCTTGTCCTTGAAGAGAACATAACTTATGCGCTCAACAGAGAGAACAAGCTCCAAATTACAGATCCAATCTGAGTAATTTAGGTCGGTCAATTGGTTGACCTCAAGAAGCCTACTAAGTGGGTTCAAAGACTTCATTTTTAGAAATTAAGAATGCACTATATTAGAACATATAATCATTTATTCTAATTTATGATATTTGATTAAGGAATTTTAAATCAAATTGTTCATGCTCTGTCAACCTTAAAAGTTTATTCCCTTAATCACTTTCAAAGTAAGAGATATACTTACCAATATATCTCAAGCAAGAACTGGGATCTCCTCCTTATCTTTGTCATATCCCAATAATATGAGAACCTATGACTCCAATAAAGAGGAGTGGGAACACATTCCGCCTTGCATGTCCAACTTGCATCTCCCAATTTGGTCTTTAATACCCGGGCCCACCACCCCTAAGGTGATGTTGACCCATCATTAATTGAACCAACCGTCAACAGGAATACAACTCGCTATGCGCAATCCAATATCGCCCCAATAATATGAGGACCCGATATTGGGTTCACTACGCATACGTCCTTACTCTTTCGAGAAGCGACGAGCCCGATCTAGATGTGCTTGCATACAGGAGCTGTCACTTCGGACAATCGTCTACCACATGCAATCCCTGGCGACGGAACCCTTCGCCTTGACGGGAGACCATGGATGCCACTTATGTGATCCTCCATCTCATATTCAAATTTTAATTAATTATCATGAATACATTCACATAATTAATTCTTCCAAGGGAATTAATAACTCTATTCATAATAGAGTGTCTCAATTGGACATAATCAATTTAATCATATTAAATTAATTATCAGTCCAATTCAATCAACAAACTTGATTATTTTACTTGAATATATATATGGTAATATCTTCAAATATGTGTTAATTCGAATTTTAATAATTAGAAAATACACCTTGATTTGCTCCGGTATTATACAGTCCCTACCCGCTGTCATGGCCAGTACCGACGAGAGTGGGACGGACCACATACGTTTCAACCCGCTACACCAATGCTCTCCGACTAGTCACCATATCCGCCTCGGGAAAGCATAATGCCAGATATATCAATTTGTACTTGAGATGATCATCGGTTTTTAAAACGAAATTATACCATATAGTAATAATCAAAACATTCTTGATTATAAGGTAATTTGCTACACAAATTCCCAATCCTATTCAAGCATTAAGTTTGAAGATTGTGATTTCAAATTATGATTTAGATCACATCTAATCAATTTATTGGTTGAGGACAAGTCAATTAGGTAAATAATCATCTTCCAATATTTCACAAATATTTTTCAAGATTATTTCACGAAATTAACAATTAATTTCACTAATTGACAATCACTTGGTTCTAGATAAGGACTGCAATTTTAGTAGTGACCCCTACTCACTAAAATTAACATATCTCAATCAATTTAAATCCAAATTAGACAAACTCAATTTTCAAAGATTGACAACTTGATTTAGGAAAATAGCACAAGTGATGTTTCATGCATTTCGAGGCAAATGATAATAGTAATTAACTCTTTAATCATGTTAAAATCTACTTTTCCCGCAACAGTGCATACATGTTCATTAAAACAACCATATCTAGAGCATATGAAATCTGATTTGTGCAAACTCAGATCCTATGGTTTCCTTATTTAATGGAGAACAAAATACAAAAATAATTCGTGCTTAAACATTTTAAATATGGTCGAAATTATTTACTAAACAGATCTTCGAAAAAAATGCGATTAAACTTTCGCGACCTTAACGAACCCAAGTAGTCCTCGATTTTCGAATCATATTCGAAACCGTCGACCTAAGTCTAGGATACCACTAGAAGGATATGGAATTATCCTCAAGTGCATCACGGAAGCGTGATCGTCGCATCGGATACGACGAAGAACGACTAGTCATTCTGTGCAGCGGAATTTAAAATTTTCATTCGATGAAACCACATGATCTGAGAACGATTCTCAGATCGTTTCATCTATAACCACAACAAGTACAATACAATACCTCTTGATGCCTGGTTGATCAAGTCTCTAAGTGAAGAGACCTCCTATCTCAAGTCCGATCGTCAGTGAGACTGCTTGCGAGCGCGGGGATGAACCGCGTTGTCCTCGCAATCCAAGAAGTTGATCCAAGCGTAGTTTCTCCTGATCACGTCGCACGAGATCGAATGTCTCTTTCTGAGTGTAGCACTCCAAGAAGACGGAGAACCGAAGAACATCGGAGCGGCGGTGCGGTGGCGAGAGCGTCGACGATTCTCTCCTCTAGGGTATGGTGGACGGCCACCAAAAATAGAGGGAGAGAGGGCAGTCGTGTATGAAGAAAGAGAGAGAGAGAGAGAGAGAGAGAGAGAGAGCTCCAATATTGCATGTAAAGAGAGAGCATGGTATGCCTCTCTATTTATGGGGTTTTGGGATCCATAGATCTCAATCCATGGGACATATAAAATCAATGGGTGAGATTGATTTATGTCAATCCAATGGTCATGATTGTTGTTGTCAAAAACAACAAATTTGGATTAAAATATAGTTGACAAAATCAAATCTAAATTAGTCCTAAATTAAACCAACAAATAAGGAGAGAATATACATGGAGATCAACATCTTCCATGTATATCCAAGTGGACGGCCACCCATTCCTATTAGGAATTGGGTGCCGCCACTTTGAGATGTCAAGGAGGCAATCTCATGGATTTCCATGAGATTGCATATCTCCTTGAATTTCTCTCCTATTTATTTGCAACAAATTTTGTTGGATTTTACTCTTCAAAAATAATTCACAATTATATTTGAGAATATTGCAATCTTGCCATGGAAAAATTGTGAATCATATTCACAACCCAAAACAACATATAATTTACATTGTCAATTAATTACACAATGTGTATCCAATACACATAATAATTAATCAACACATATAAATTATAATTAGCTCTCTCTAATACATTATAAATCATAGTTATAATATATTGTGAAAAATGGGATATTTCTAGCCACATTATTCTTATCCAAAATAATTAAATCACATTTAAATATATTGGATAATTTCTTCACACATCAAGATGATTAAATCACATTTAATCATCATTTCTTCATTGCTTAGATCTTATGGAATTATTCTTGAACCCTTCAAGAATAATGCAATCTCTCCGCAGATACTGGGAAATAAAGGACAGGGCGATAGTATTGTTCCACATATAGGGACTTGGATGTTGAGATCAAATCTCAAATCCAGATCCCATGGACCTCTCATTGATGCTTGATCAAATCAAGACCATAGACCTAATCTTCTCATTGCATCTGAATCTCATTCAGATCAATGTCCAGTTCATGGACTAAGATTAGGTTACTTCTCTAATGAGAGGAGACACTGAAATCCAAATTTGTTTCATCACTCCCTCGGAATGGAAGCGTCATGGTTATACAATCGTATATGATCACATCACCCTCAGGTATTCCCAATACCTGTACATCCTGCATACTGGAAGACCTATGATCATTCTGAAGATAAAGATCACTTCTACTCTATCATCTTCAGGGTTAGATCACTAAGTTTCTTTATCTTTGTCACTGGGATTTGGTATAGATCATATGCTCTCACAAAACATATATCTTGCCTTCAAATTCATGTCATGCTTCCAAAGCATGACGACCACACATGGAATTTGTTCAGTCTTAATACCTCATGAGTGAGCTCATGTCTCCCGGTTCACAAGTGAACCTGTATGATCCCTTTGAGAGATCGTATTACTCATACGTCCTTACATACACAGCAGCTCGCCAGTTTATTGACCTTGGTTTGGTCATCAACCTATTGATCTGCCAAATGTACACACTCAGACATATTGCAACACATCTGCCTCCGGTCAGAGGATGCTTGCCTATCTTGTGACAGTATTCAACGTAGGTCTTTGGTTATCTCGATCTCGTCAAGTCAACCCATTGACTCAACTAACCTGACACCTCCGAATCACTATTCCCATGCAGAGGACCTGCATCAAGAGGTCAGTCAGATATCAGCCATATGAGATAGGATTGTCATCTCCTACTCAGGTTGGAGATCATCACTTAACAATCATTTGATGATGCTTGATGTGCCCTCTATCTAACTCCTTATATATTCATCCAAGCATCAGCCTCTATGATTCATCCAATGAATCAACAGCTGTATGATCATCAAGTTGGCCATGGTATATAACCCTTATTGTACAGAGGGACCCTATAGTGCATTCATTCATTTAATCTCAGAAAGGGAGTGAAAAATAATCAATAAGTTTCATTGATAATTTATTCATTACAATAACATTTATTGTAGAAATGGTTCGCCCGGGGCTCACATTGCTAACACCAGCGCCCCGATTCTCACCCTCCCTTCAGGTACTTTAGATTTTACGGTGTATACTGATGCATCAAAGGAGGGTTTAGGAGCAGTGTTGATGCAACGTGGTTATGTTGTGGTATATGCATCGCGACAACTAAAGAACCATGAATGGAACTACCCTACTCATGACTTGGAGTTGGCAGCTATAGTCTTCGCATTAAAGATATGGCGTCACTACTTATATGGGGTCACGTTTGAGATTTTTACGGATCACAAGAGTCTCAAATATATCTTTGACCAGCGGGAGTTGAATGTGAGGCAAATACGATGGATGGAACTATTGAAGGATTATGATTGCACGATCTCTTATGATTCACGTAAGGGAAATGTAGTAGCTGATGCTTTGAGTAGGAGAGCACATACTGAGGCAACGCAGCATGGCTACAGACTTGGGATGTGCTTACAACACTTAGTAAGTGGCACCCTTTTGATAGTACTGCGGATGTCATAACTGTAACTGCTAAGTACAGTGGATTATGGGACAAGATTGTGCATGATCAATAGACAGATTAGAAACTACAAGACTTGTTCCATCGATGTCTGAAGGAGGAGTTTGATGGATTCAGAGTTTGTGAGTCCATCTTATGGAAGGGAGACCGTGTCTGTGTTCCTGATGATGATGAGTTAAGGAGAGACATCCTAGATGAGGCTCACTGTTCTCGATTATCTATCCATTCAGGAAGCACCAAGATGTATAGAGACCTCCGTCAACATTTCTAGTGGGAGGGGATGAAGAGAGATGTGGCAGAACATGTCAGTCGTTGCCTTACTTGTCAATTGGTGAAGGCAGAGCACAAGCGTCCTCTTGGCTTGTTAAAGTCACTTCCTATCCCGATGTGGAAATGGAAAAGTATTTCTATGGATTTCGTGACGTCCTTACCTCATACGGTTGGTGGATGTGATGCTATTTGGGTTATTATGGACCTGTTGACCAAGTCCGCACATTTCATTCTTGTGAATATGACATGCACTCCGGTAGATCTGGCCAAGTTATATATTCAACATGTTATTCGCTTGCATGAGATTCCCAAGGAAGTTGTATCTGATAGAGACTCTCGTTTTACATTGCATTATTGGGGGGAATTCATGAAGGCCTTATAAACCAAATTGTGTCTTAGTTTAGCCTAACATCCGCAGACTGATGGGCAATCAGAGAGGACAATTCAGACCCTTGAAGACCTACTCAGAGCATGTGCCATTGAGTGGCAAGGATCTTGGAAGGACCTCCTTCCTTTGGTGGAGTTCACTTATAACAACAACTACCATGTTAGTATTGGCATGGCACCTTTGAGGCATTGTATGGGCAGAGATGCACCACTCCCTTGTGTTGGCAGGAAGTGGGAGACAAAGGCATTTATTCCACTCATATAATCAAGGACACGACAAGAGCCGTAGAAACAACTAGGAAGAAATTATTGACTGCACAGAGCCGTCAGAAGAGTTATGTTGATCAGAGGCGTCGCGACCTAAAATTTGAGGTCGGAGATTTTGTATTCTTGAAGGTATCTCGAATGAAGGGTATTCAAAGGTTTGGTGTCAAGGGTAAGCTAGCACCACAGTTCATTGGTCCTTTCGAGATTTTGGCTCGTATTGGGAAGGTAGCATACCGAGTAGCACTTCCCCCTCACTTGGCAAGCATGCACGACGTACTCCATGTGTCAAACCTCCGTAACTACATTCGAGATCTTCGACATGTGATTAGTTATGAGGAACTCACGGTTGAACCGGATTTGCCTTTCCATGAGACACCAGTGAAGATTTTAGATCGCACAGTCAAGAAATTACGAAGGAAAGACATCCCTTTGGTTAAGGTATCGTGGCAAAGCCAGAATATTGAGGAGGCCACATGGGAGCCTGAGGCAGATATGCGACAGAAATACCCTTATCTTTTTGAAGGTATGTGATCACAGAATCCTATTTTAATTCTCTTTAAGATTTTTATGGGTTTCATTCTCTTTAAGATTTTTATGCCTGAATCTACGGCATATTCAAAACATATACGTTGAATCCTACGTCTCAAAAACGAGACTTCCTTTAAGATTTTTCTGATGTGAAACCCCGTATTTTTCTTTTTCCTAAAATCTGGAGTATTTTTGACATCCAAAAAATTTAAATAATCAAATAATTTCGTAGATCTTGTCGAGATCTTTCCATCGAGCCCAAGAACATTATATTCCGACATTCCTAGCTCAAGATGTTGTTTTAAGTTGGATAGTTAAGATCCATATATGGCTCCGAACCGGGTCCGAATTTGAATCCAAATCCATCTCTCCTTCTATAAATACGAGGTGGTAGGCTACTCTCTCAAAACCCTAGCCATTGCCATCCTTGTTCCTCATTGGAGCACCACAACCTTGGTCGGTTTCGTCGTAGGAGGGCTGTCGTCGACGTTGGAGAAGATGCTCCGATCGAAAATCCGCGACCATCAACACATAGGAGAGCTCGAGGTCACCGTGGTGCACGCCTCCGCACTGCGATCAAACGACGGAAATACCATTTTCCGTGTGAAACGGGATCCCAACAGAACATCCTCGGAGGTAACGATAAACTCCTCCCTCTTGCTGTTGGGTTCCACATATTTTTTTTCCATATGCTTGAACATGCTTAGAGCCCTACTTTTCTTAAGATGTGATTTATACAATAGCAATGATGCCTATTTTCCCATCTCGCGGGTTTTCACATGATTCTCGGTCCCATGTTTCGAACATTCATAGAGGATATCTTCATGCCATGAGTCATACCAAGTTGTCAGTACTTGGTTGTTGATGTTTTTTTTATCTGTAAGTAAATGATTATTCATGATTATCATTCTCGGTGATACATGATTCTTATCCTTCAGGATCTTGATTAAGTTGACTATATGAATTAATATAAAATCTTTCAAAACAAATATGACTCCCATCCACGTACTGGTGGTAGATTTTCTTCCATCCAGTTAGTATTAACATTAGTTTAAATATCAACATTCAAGTAGCACGTTAATGGCAATTGAAAATGAAACTGACAATTTTTCCGTTTGTGCATCAGTACGTTTTTCTTTTTGTTATAACTACAAGTAAATCTAAAGCTTGACGTATATTAGACGTTACACTTTCAATAGATTATTTCATTATACGTGTTCTTTATAGAAATAATCTACACGAGTGTGCACTCCAACAAGATCAATTATTGGATGTTAGTTTAATATGGATATCAAATGTTTTGTGAGAAAACTAAGTGTTTATTATTCAAATTAACGTTTCACTTGCTGGATAAATTAAATAAAAAAAATCTTATGTTCATTTGGAAGGGTTCAAATCAAACAGATTGTTAATCTCAACAGACCTTTGTTCTCAAGATTATATTTAGGTTGGTTTGGTTCTCTATATCTTTTTCAATATTCAAGTTAGTTATTCACAAGTATATATATTAATTAAGAAAAATATGGTATTTAGTATCCGCTTGTCACGAAGCATGTAATTTATGAATACAGTACAGTAGTAACATTGTGACTATGACTTGTTTACTAATCATTTTATAAATCCTAATAATAGTGCAAATTTAGTGGGAGTTACAGTAGTAACATTGCGACTATGACTTGTTTACTAATCATTTTATAAATCCTAATAATAGTGCAAATTTAGTGGGAGTAAACGTATAAATATAGGCATATATCCTTACAATCTTTCTTATTAATGAATTATACAAAACACTTGATATAGCAAGATCTAGATGATTCTCATTTACTAGCATAGTTATTATTAAAGTAAGTTCCTTCGCGGTGAGATAACATAAACAAAAGATATCTTTTAATATCTACGATGATGGAAGGATTAACCTTGATATTTATTGGAACTACCAATATAGAGTTGAGTCTTGACACTTTTCATGTGACTTGAAATACGATCATCATGGATTGAAATATTTTCCGTGGGTAGGATTTCACAGTATCAGTTAGATGGAATTAGGTACAGCAACGGTTTGAGCATGCACCGTTAGGGTCCAAGTAGATACCATGAAGGCCGCAATCCCAACGGACGAGTTGGGTGACGTATTGCACCTAGCTGCCTGATGGCATACGGAGTCGCTCGACGGAGTAGGATGGTGGTGCGGTTGGCATTCTTGGTTCCACACTTATACACGATATTAGGACTCTAAGTAGAATTGGGTGTGGCCGCATCAAATTCTATTTCAAAAATTAGTATTGTGAGAGGTGTCCGGAGATATGGTTTGAAGTTGGAGAATTTAAGGTTTAGACCTTTTCCTGTTATAGTTGGACAGAGATAGTTGGAGGTTTGTCTAAGATGACGAACAAGTTTCCCGTAGAGGACGCCTGCGAGTCGTATAATTGCGTGTGCTAAAATTATTCCAGAAATGATAAATCACCAGATGTCGGAATTTTTATACCGTTTGGACTATAACAAACTTGTCAAATTATCAAGATCATTGTGGTAGTACTTAAATTATTATTTTTATAAATAAATAAAAATTAATGTGATCGAATGTGAATTAGAATGACTTGGTGTTCTTTCTGAATATTTACAATACATGCATATGACATTACATAAAGTTGAGTATACATTCTTTTCTTACCCCTACATTAGTCATTATAGTGTTTGTCTCGTTACTGGGCAATTTCTCATAACGTTACCCTCGTGTGAACCCAACAGGTGTACCTGAGCAGCAGCCGCCACAGTAGCGGTCTTTTGAGGAGATCAGACCTTCTACTCATACTTGCACCAAACAGGTGTGCTCTACTTAGAGTAACTTATTTACTTCCGCATTATTTTATGTTATTATTGAGAGACATTGTAGTGAGATATATGAAGGGTTTTCCTACAAAATTTAAGATTATACGATGTATCTCATTCTATGGACATGGACTTGATGGTTATTATCATTATCAGTGAAAATTGATGGAGCATTTTATTTTTCATTTCATATTATTCTCCTATTGTTATTTGTATTTCAAATGTTAATCTAATGTGCAAAAGATGGTTTGCTAAGTATCATAGATCATGGACGTAATTGGACTGTAGGTCCAATGCTCCCGTCCCGTCGATTTCGTTAGCCGGAGGGGCAGGGCGTCACAATAGAGTAGGCCCTATCTCTATGTACTTATCTTCTTTGGCAATCAGGACAAATCATTAGCAAACACTTATTTGAAAAGAAGTGTAAAGGAGAGAAAAGAAAAAGAAGGAGAATCAAGATTGATTATTAAACCCGTCTTCATTAAATTAAAGTATGGAGCTCAATCAAACCTTTGGATTATGAATTTATCGGAACCTTATTCGGACTTAAGTTTAAGACTCAAAAGCCTCTAAGTTCCACCAATCTATGGTCAATATTCCTCAATAATCCAGATCAGAACAAGTCTACATACACAACTCTAATGACCATGAATCTTCCTTGTACTTTGTAAGTGATATGTAGCTCCCCACCTCAGAAATGACAAATAAACAACCCCCCTCAAAATGTTAACTCTAATTCCCTAGTCCTGCTGCTCTTTCATTGAGGAATGGAGTATTCCCTTCTAAGTTCAAGTACAACCAACTCAAGAAGAGGGGAAATAAAAGAATTGACCATGTCTAGTGTAGCCATGTATCCCTGGTAGCCCAACCAGTGTTTCTAAATCTCCTGCTATAAGCTTCATGAGATGAGAAGGTGTAACATAAGCATTGCCTTATTTGACTATGTACAGTCCATCAGGTATTTTATTTTCAATTAGGCATGTCTACTTTTTTGGAGTTTTCTTTTGCACATTTTTTGATGTGCATATCTTCAACATATCTACATGGTGCAACATATATACATCGGGACTTGTTCCTATGGGGCCAGTAGACTATTCATCTTTTAAAGCATTATTGCAATCCACAACTTCTGTCTTTAGACCTCAACACCACCAGACCAAGTTGAGACACACTTCCCTCCCTTAAGGAAGACGATAGGTTTCTCCTAGAAGTACTACCCTCATTTGCTTCCCTAAGCCAAAGGAAACTGCGTCCTCATCACCTCATTCGTGGAGAGCTATGTGTAAGATGCAAGTAAAGCCATTGTCTATAAGAGTCATGTGTGCATTGTTAAATGTTTCACTTAGGCTCATTAAGATGACAAGTAAACATAGCCTAGTGGACTCAAAGAATTAAGTCACAGATGGACCTGAAAAGTCTTAACCCTCTATCCGATAAGGTTCCTCTGAGAATTAGGTGGATTAATGTCTTAACCAAGCTCCATATTCCAATTTCATTCCAGACTAGTTTAAATGTCAAATATGATTAAGAAGAATATACAAATATATGCAAAAATATTTTTATTCAAAACTTTTGGAAATGTGCAAAATTTTTGAAAATGTTTGAATGCATGCATGAATTCAGAAGTCTTGCAAACTATTTACAAACATTTACACAAGAGTTTTTGCAAACTTTATTTTTCGAACATTTTATAAAATTTTTGTACTATATACATAATTTTGATACAAAAATATTTACAAACATTTTACAAGCAAAATATTTTTACAATCATTTGTACAAAAATAGTTTTTCTAAATATCTATGTATGTGCAAGAAAGAATTTTATGTGCAGGAAAAATTTTGAATTTTTTGTGATTTTTGGATAGATGATTTAGACATTTTATTTATCAACACATTCACACAAAGCACGAGTTATGGCTAAAGTATATATGTAATATATATATATATATATAACACCCCCCTCATCTTAGCTCGAACTATGTTCTCAGAGTGATGAACAAGCGATGAAGAAGACATAACTCATGCTTAGTATAGGGAAGTGAAAGGAAAGGATATACTACAACGACAAATAAAAAAACATAATGAATAGAAGTCAGTGATCCCCCTATACTTAGGATCTAGTAATCCTAAGTATTGTAAACTATATACAAAGGGGAAATGGGGATTAGGATGTATAGGGTCTACCTCTCCTATACTTAGGGTAAAATTTCCCTAAGTATAAGTAGAAAAATAGAGGTAAAAAGAATCAAAAGAATAATAAAAAACCGACACCCCTATACTTATTGTAAAGTATACCCTAAGTATAGCATAATCACAAAATGTAGTTGGGGTGTTAGACTGAGGAATGAGGTGATATGAACATCTAGATCTATACAAGGCGGAGGACATTGATAATTAGGCATCAAATGCAAATGATGTGAGTCAAATATCACATCTCATGCAAAATGCATCGAGGCTACGTCAATATTCAATGGATCATGATCTAGATATGGGCTTGAGGCACTGGCCGTTGACGCAAAAGGTGGACTCATATGACATTTCAGATATATCGGTGCTACCATTGTCATGCATCTTTCGGACCAGGTATGGTCATTTCCACTTACTCTGTAAATTTTCCTACAAATAATCTAAGCCTGGCATCGAACAACCATAGTCTCCAATCTGGCTCAAACTAATTATGGTCGATATGAGAATCATGTCATTCCTTTACTCGATCCTTATATCATAGGTTGTTCGAAAAGGTTGTATCTCTAAGCTCCTCCAAGGCTGTTGATTCTGCCTTTCTTTGATTTCATATACTCTCTGAAGCCAATAATATCTCAATGACAACCCAAAGTGACTAACGCTTAATCTTGACAAGTAAATGGCAAGGATTTCCATAAACAAGATGAAAGGGAGATGTACCCAAAGGAGTATTGAAGGAAGTCATATTCCCACAAGACCAAGTCCAAAAGCTATGACCAATCCTTTCGGTTTGGGCGGACTACCTTCTGCAATATTGTCTTGATCTCCTTGTTCGATACTTCAGCAAGACCATTGGTATGAGGATGATATGCAATATCTAATCGATGGTCTATGATGAACTCGTTAGCAAGGGCCTTTACCTTGTCGTTGATAACATGAGACCCCCCGTCAGATATCAATACTCTAGGCACCCCGAACCGTAAAATGATATTCTTCCTCAAAAATCTGCAAACGATCTTAGCATCTGCGTTCGAGAAGGTATGGCCTCAACCCAACGACTCACATAGTCAACAACCAACAGAATCTACTTCAATCCCTGACTCTTAGGGAATGGACACATGACATCAATGCCCAATGCATCAAAAACCTCACAGAAGAGAATGGGTTGCATCAATATCATATCACGTTGACCACGGGTGCCCATCCTCTGACAGTCAGTACACCTCTTCATGAATTCATCGGAATCCTTGAAGAGGGTAGGCTGCCATAGGCCAGACCAGAGCACTTTCTATGATGTTCTCCTCCCCAGAATGATGTCCTCCTGCATCAAGCTTGTGGCAGTATGTGAGGATGTTGTGGTGCTCCTCCTAAGGAATGCACCGACGCTAGATGTTATCCCCTCCTTCATGATAATGGATGGGATCCTCCTAATGGTAGGACTTGGCCTTCGCAAAGAAAGACTCAAGTCGTTGCTTGGGCCAACCTTGTGGAAAATTCTTGGCAACAAGATAGTTCACAATATCAACGTACCATGGGAGAGAGGCAATAGCGAGGATCACCTCATCTAGGAAGGTCTCTGTAATGGGATCAGTCTGCTCAGATTCCTCAAGATTTTCCAAATGGGAGAGATGATTTGCTACCACATTCTTGACTCCAGGTTTATCATTAATCTCAATATCAAACTCCTAGAGTAGAAGGATCCATCTGGTCAATCGAGATTTGGCATAGTTATTAGCCGTAAAGTACCTTATGGCGGTATGATCAATAAAGATATTCACTTTGTATCCAAGAATATACGATGTGAATTTGTCCAAGGCGAAAACTATGGCTTGCATTCGTTTCTTTGTGACAGTATAGTTCTGCTGAGTAGTATACAATGTATGGCTAGCGTAGTGAATGGAAAATAGTACTACATACCTCCTCTGTCCCAACACGGCCCCTACAACAAAATTGAAGGCATCCGTCATGTTCTCGAATGAGAGAGACCAATCAGGAGGCTGAAGGACAGGTGCCTCAACAACTAAGCTCTTAAGAGTCTCAAATGACGCAAGACACTTATCATCGACAATAAACTCAGTGTCTTTCATCAACAGATCAGCCAACAGTTGGGCAATACTGCCGAAGTCATGAATAAAACGTTGGTAGAAACCATCATGCCATAGAAAAGACCGAAGGTGCTGTAAAGTGGACGATGGAATGAGTTTCCTAATGATATCCACCTTGGCCGGATCAACCTCCATGCCCCTTTTGGAGATGATATGACCAATCACCGTCCCCTGAGTCACCATGAAGTGACTCTTCTCCCAACATAAAACAAAATGGACCTCTATGCAGCGCTGAAGAATACGGTCTAGGAAGTCAAGACAAGCATCAAACCCATCGCCGTAGACTGAAAAGTCATCTATGAAGACTTCTAAACAGTCACCCACCATGTTCGAAAATATGGACAACACACAACCTTGGAATTTCATTGAGGCGTTACATAGACCAAAGGGCATCCCTCTAAAATCGTAAGTCTCAAATGGACAGGTGAATGTCATTTTGTCCTGGTCTCGGACGGTATGGTCGCCTGATTTTAACTGTTTTAACTGGAGTACCCGCCAAGAACGCAGTAGTGACTCTTCCCAGCTATCCTCTATATAATCTAATCAATAAAAGGCAGAAATGATACTTCTTAGTGGCCTGATTCAATTGTCTGTAGTCTACAGACCCTCCAAGAAGTGTGTACCTAGGTAGCTATCTCCCGTCGAAACTCAATCACAACTGTCGTTGTGCCCGTCTTCTTGGGCACACATGAAATGGACTAACCCACTTGGATTCAGATATGGGGTAGATAAAATCGACGCTCACCATTTTGGATTTTCCTTCATGACCACCTCTCAAAGATTCGAGTTCAACCGTTGTTGGAACTCACATGATGGCTTGGCGTCCTCCTCGAAATTGATATGGTGGGAGCACAGAGCCGGACTTATCCCCTGGATATCATCTACACTCCATCCTATTGCCTTGCGGTTTCTTTCAAGAACCTCCATGAGTTGAGATTCTTGCTCTCCAGTCAAATCTGTTTAGATAATGAGTGGGTACATCTCATGCTCACCCACAAGGAATCTATACCTCAGTGATTGAAGCAAAGGCTTCAATTTCGGACAACTAGGAGCTGACATATCTGCCTCGAAAAGGTGTGAGTGAATGCAACCATATCTGAATGAGAGAACTCTTACTGATCAGCAAATAGATGAAGACTACATTGCTTGTGTATCTGTAATCGGTAGTGGCATGATCTCTACCCTAGCCACTAGCTCTGTGGAAATAAGACAATGTAATAAATAATCATATTCTGCCCAATCTTTGTCTGAATCCGAGGGATCTGAATCAAAATCACATCATACATATTCTGCTAAGTTGTTTTGAAAGAGGTTGTTAACTTCAAAAATGTCCTCAGCCAAGAGTATGTTCTCTGAACACTCCTTTGCTAGAAACTGTGGATCTGCAGTATCTGAAGTTGAGAGAAGGGCTTGTGAAATGGGATGAGACCAAGTAGCTTCATCATAAGTGATCACAAAGTCGCACTTCCTGGGTGGACGTCTTACTTCGGCTCTGTCGTCTGCTATACAACGTTGAACTGCTCTGAGCAAGTTGAGTCTCATGCTCCGGTCTCACCGATCATCTCTATTTGTATACTTTCGCCCTCGACGCGAAAGTACACCATCCCACTATCGTGGTCGGACATTGCCTTAGCTGTGGCCAAGAATAGACGTCCTGGATTTACGGGGGTATCCGTCACATATTCAAGGATCTCCTTGTCCAACACAACAATGTCCACATGAAATCTAAATATTGATGACTACATCCTTTAGCAACCCCTTTGGCCTCTTAATAGATCTATCAGCAAAATGAATACTATGCTACTTTGTCGTATAGGGTCAAACTCGAATCGGTTGAGTAAGGTTGCCAGAGGAGGTAGATAGAAGAGTCGTTGTATAACAGAATACAATCGAATCTCTGCTCATGAATGTGGCATCTGACATAGGGTGCTCCTGCAAAACCCTCTTGGCTGGCAGATGGTTCTGAATAGCGAAGCAGGTGGCATGGGTCAGCACATGAATTTTTGCCTGATGGTTCCTCTTCTTCTTGCGGGTAGTGGTCTTCTCTCTCAAGTATTTTTTTGAAAGAGAGGGATTTGCTCAAATTCCTCCTATAGAGTCTGCTGGATACGGAATCTATCAATCATCTGCTGGCTGAACTCTAACTGTTGTTTTTTTTTTGGATTTTCTATTTTATTCCTCTTCTCCAAGAGGAGTGCTTGAGGTAAGGGGATGGTTGGGCCCTCCACAAATGGAGGGCTAGGAAGAGTTTCCTTTTTCAGAGAAGGCATGGAATGCATACAAGTATCATCAATCATCACATATGGGCTCGAAGATGAAAAACCTTTCCTTTATTATTTTTTGGGTATTTTTCATAATGTCCCGAGATACAAAAAATGGAGGTGACACAATTGGAATAGAAGTGGTGGCATCAGTACCACCCACGACATAAGTTGTTGTGACATCAGCACCGCACTCTGGCTCAGTATATGCGAATCTGCGGCATTAGTACCACCCTCTACATATGGAGAAACGACGGACTCAATATGATCAGCTGGGTCAATGTCCTTGGTGGCTTCAGTACCACTATCATCATTGTTATCATTAGTAGCATCAACACCGCTATACTCCTATCCTAGCGCTATAGAATCCTCGAGGTGTCGTTTCTCAAAAGAGGTGCCACCGACTGGCATCCTACTACTCCTAAGTGACACAAAATTATCATCAAATGTGATGAAGCAATGTCACCCAATAAATCACTAGGAATGGTGGTCTCTGTGCATTATTCCTACTCAAATTTTTCTCTTTAGGTTATTCGGGTCAGGATCAATTTAAGCGGGCATAACGACCTTTCCTTCGACGATCTCCCTCATCTCCTGACGAAACTTGACCATCTCCCACCTAAAGGATGCCTGCTGGTCTGCAAGTAGGTGGGATAGATCATCAACGGGCTAGGTTCTCATAGGATAGCCCATGAGAACCAGACGAGTTGCCTCGCTGATAGCGAGGCAGCTGCTGAAACTGATAAGGAGAGGCTGAGAATACTGCTGACTGCCTGGTAGGGATGAGGACCCAACTGCAAATGTTGTTGTTGGGGTTGGTGGGAGACCTGGGGTCGCTACTTCTGCTAGTCGAACTGCCCACCTTGAGCTGGAGCTGCTGCTGGAATGAGCTACCTCTGTTCGACCACTTGAATCTGGGATGGTCCCGGCGGATCCCGGCTGCTCTCGGTCATACCAAATCCCGTAACTTCCATCAATGGCTCTTGTTCAGAAGGGGGTGGAGGGAGAACTGCTAGTGGCTGATCATGCTAATACACCACCATCTGAGTGTCCTGATATGGCGATGGCTAAAGAACTGATGTTGTAACTGCTTGACCAGCTCCACCTTGATGTGATGAAGCTGTCTGTACTAGGCGGAGTAATGGGACAAGCCGTTGCTGTTAGGATCTGCCAATGACCTGAGACGGGTTTGAGAGGTTGTCTGTGCCTCCTAGAGACACATGATATGGGTCTTCAGGTAACTCATGGTCTTTGCCTACTGATATATCGGAGTCATGTACTGGCACTGCTTCTTCTCGATGATCTCGATGCAGTCCAACTTCTCACTGATAATGCCCATATCAGCGATCGACTACTCTACCTGTGTTGCGGTTGCTGAAGAAGTGGATGGACCAGCAGTAACTTGTGCTATCTTCTAATATGATACGACATGGGGTGAAGGCTTCCCCTGAGTATAGAGCCAGGTCTAGGACATCACTGTTTAATTTTCATCCATCTTCTCATAGATGGCCCAGATCTGGTCTTCGTCCTTGGCAAAATAGGAGCCCCCACAAGAAGCATTCACAAGCCCCTGCAGCTCCGGTGTCAGCTCTCAAAAGAATCTCTATACTAAGTTTAGGTGGAGATGTCGTGATGTGGACACCAGTCAATGAGCTCATTAAATCGATCACACACCTCATGGAACTACTCGTTGGGGATCATAGAGAAATTGTTGATCAGAGCTCGCATTGCATTCGTCTGGCCTAATAGGTAGTACTTGTTCAAGTACTCGGTCCAGAGCTGCTTCCACAAAGTGACATATCTCCCTAAATGCTTCAGCCAATAGGCTGCTCTGTCAACCAGGGAGAATGGAAAAGCCATCATTTTGATGGTGTCCTCATCCACGTATCTATTGTGGACTGTGCTACATATCATCTCGAACTCTTGTAGGTGTATATGCAGCTCCACGATGGTATGCCCATGGAACTTGAGTAAGAGTTGAGTGGTTTGGGGAGGGAGCTTGAAGTCTCCAAGAATCGCCAGAAGCTGGATCCAACAGTGTATAAGGGTTGCACAAGGGTTGTGCAACTCCCTCATCGGTCTGGTTGGTTAGACTGGCTCCTGCAACATGTCTGGATGTCCTCCATTTCCACCTCCAACCTCTGGGATTTCTCCATCACCTGCTCACTTTGGCTCTCCTCTGTTGTCTCGCATATGTGCTATCTCTCAGCACACCTCTGCCATGAAGGCTCCTTGATCTCTAATTTGCCTCTGCATTTTCTCCATGGAGGCTAGAAGTGTATTGTTGATGGTATCATGATCTAAAATGTGCGTCGAACCATGGGGCTGTCCATTGGTGCTCTCATCACTGTTGGCCATCTCGCGGGTCTCTAATAAGGAAAAAGACTTGAACTCAGATGTCGTCAAATTAACAAATATATGTGTTGGTCTCTGCTCGGGCACCTCGGGACTGGAATAACGGTGGTCAAGGGGGAACATAGTGGAATTGAACCTGGGTTCAGAGAACTGGTCAAATCTCTCCAGAACCTGCCTAGATGAATGGGGGGGAGTGCACGAAAGCGGTGCTACCAAGGGAAGCCAAAGGGACCTCCAACCCATAATCGTGATGTAGAAAAAATACGTCTAGGATTCGGAAACAAACAAGATTGGCAGTCAAACCCCCGATTAACCTATGCAACGTGTAGATGATAACCGTAAGGGTTCAGTCGTTTATTTTGTCAATTTTATTTTAGGTGATAATTTAGTCTAGCAGGGCAATTAAGCGATCTTCTAGGTACCCGATCCTCCCAGGAGACTGGCACAATCCCAAAGCTAGATCTTTCCCAGCCAGTATAAGTTATGGATCGTTTACCGGATACCCAATCAACTTGCTCTACTAAGGATATCGTGACCCCTTTCACTGGAAATTGGATCGATCCTTACTAGAGAACGACTAACCCCAAGACTAGTAGTCTAATGAGAGTCCAAGTGTGGCTCTAGCCTAGTGTGTGGGTCTCTCTCTCGTGCAAGCCAAATGAACAATGAGGGGATGACTCTCCCAAAACATATTTTTAAGTGATGTGTCTTTTAAGATCAAGTTTGTTTAACAATCCAAATTTTATGGTTATCTCTTTTTATGGTATTTTTCAATAATCAAACAAATGCCTAACGATTTTTTCGATCTCCTGATTATTTTAAGTCCAAAAATCGGGGGAGAAATTGAAAAAGTTGATGCACGATTAAACACCATGAGGCATGTAAAGTCAGAAATGCGTACATGTCACCATCACTCTACATGCAGGGTGATCTGCACCTAAATTAAAAGACTTAATTTAAACTAATATTAATGATTCAATAACAAAGTGGACTTAGACGAGCAATTTCGAAGCGTGAAGAATCAGAGTTAGCCAATTAGATCAAGTCTGGAGGGTGATCTTGGGAACCACTTGGTGCCCGCCACAATGGATCCTGTTGGCGCTGTATGTGGTTCCTCATGGCACAAGGACTTGAGTCTAATTAATCTAACTTTTTATTATGAGTTATTAATAAGTTCTAGCTACGAATCTATAGGTGCAAGCAATATATTAGGGATTGGGCCTTAATTATTTACATCACAATCAAAGAAATTCCTAAATCTAAGGGCCAAATTCTTCGAGAATCGAAAGAAATAAAATGCGACAAAATCAAAACTAGCAAAAACCACGATGAGGTCCCTCGAGCACATCGGTACTCAGTAAAACAGAACCCGATAAGCCAAGTGTCCAAGAAAGAGTCTGATTGTCTCTGTATTTTTACAACAATAAATAGTGTGCTGAAAATAAACTAATCTATGCTAATCTATAAGCTACAACTAATTTTGTTCCGGCTCCTTCTCCTCTTGAAGCACGGGTCTCCTCCAAAGCATCCTCGGGTGGTTTCTCGCACAAAAAGCAAAACAGAAGTGGGTTAGAAATAGTTAGAACAGATAGATATCAACAATTTGAAAAGACAACTAAGCCATGCTCCCCGACAACGGTGCCATTCCGATGAGGGGTTAGCCGATAAGGGTTAAGTAATAAGAATAAACACGGGTCATTGTGACCCCAATCAGCTAGACAGACAAAACAAGAAAACAAGAAACCACTCAAAATATAAAACAATCAAGCATAAAATAATGTTAGTGGTCTCCGCTATTTATTTAACATGGTATAGCGACAAGGGTCGAACTCATGGAGCACAGAAATGTACGAAGTAGTCGGAATTCAGAAAAATAATAACATATTTTTGAGGTTTTTAATTTGCATTTTTTTTATATTTTAAAATGAGAAAACAACCAACATAAATAAAAATAACAAAGTAAATGAAAGCTTCAACAATTTTTATTTAGAGCAAAAATGCTCAAAAATAGCAAACAAAAATATTTTTATGTTTTTCAAATATTCAGATATTTTTTATGATTGTATGGTATTTTTCTAATTTTTATATAATTTTCAAAAAATAAAACAAGAGATAAACAGGGAAACAATGCACAACCAAAACAAACTTACAAATTAAAAAAACTTAAAGTGTCCTAATGTCCTGGATATCAATTTTATGAGAAAGTAAATAAATTTATCTAACTATAGAAATTGAAATCATATTTTTTTATTTTTCTGGATTTTTTAATGATTTTTATACGATTTTTAGTTTTTTATTATTTTTAGGGTTTTTATATGGCATAATGCAATAAAAATGTGCAAAAGACAAAGCATATAAAAAACACACATACATAAATTTTTATAGATTTCTCAGAACATTTTTCGAATTTTTATGTATTTTATAATATAGACAAAATAGTTTTTGGGTGTCTTTGATTTTTAGAAAATATCAAATAAAAATAAATTAATTCATAAAAATTACCAAATATTACGTGGTAGCAATAGCTAACAATATTTTTCAAGAATTTTTGAATTTGATTAGTAGTAATTTGATTAAAAACAACACACATAGTAAGCATGGATCTATTTGCAATTATACCAAAGTTTCCGATAAAAAAATAATACACTTAAAAATATAAGGCCTAAATTGCAAAATAGCTAGACAAACGTGCTCAATACATGTGACACATGCTCAAGGGGCATAGATGCAAATACAAAAAAGTTTTCATTCAGATCAGAACATACATGAAGTCCTTAGTATAAAATGAAAATGTACCAGAAGAGCATGTGGCACTACACGTGAGTTCGTACAGACTGGACTAAAATTCAGATAATGAAAATACGAGGGTCTCATTGCAAAAGGTCCAAACTACAACTTTATTTTCAGGACTAACTGAGAAATCATAAAAGTACGAGCTAAAATATGCAATATACCCTACATGGGCATGTGGCGCACGCGGGAGGCTTCGTGGGCGTACGGCTCTGATCGTCTCGTTCTAGAGATCTGATCGTCTGGGGAATATCAGGGACGTGCGGCATATCTGACCTGTCAGATATTATCCAATGGACAAAAAGGATGCTCATATCAGTGGCCAGGATGTAATTTGGCAGAGGGCTTCTTTATCCGATGGTAGAGAGGGGATATATAAGAACATTCCACAAAGCGAACTTCAATCGAGCAGTGGATGTAATCCACTACTCCGATGGGCTCACCGACAGGTCTTGCTTAATCCTGAGCACACTCCACTTCAACTTTATGGCTCTAATAGAGGTGATGATGGTCGGATGAGTGCGGTGGTCGAGTTCCTCATGGTGCTGCTCCACTGGATCAGCTAGGTGTCAAAGGTGGTCTTTTGTGCACGAAGCGACCTATAAAGGCAGAGCTCCGACGAGGGTTTATTGCCAAGAAAAACCAGTGAAGCACAAGCGGGTGAGATTTGACTCCAGACGAAGGTGAAGGAAGGAACCCGCAACCCTAATCTCGACCTGGTGATAAAGCCTAGGGGTGATCAGAATGCGGGGAAAGATGAGGGATTATATGTCGAGTCAATATGAATGACTGGATGTGGGACGCACGATGGTGGTAGATGGAAATAATGGAATTGAAAGGTGAAATGATTGGGATATGATGGATACCTGAAGCACCATATGGATTCCTAAGCTCAAGGCGAAGATGGTTGATGAGGTAATGTCCTCAACCTCGCTGTAGAAGGCAGGGAGGCTAGACTTGGTAGTGCTCGTCGGCCACGTAGCTGAGCTGCGGCTCCACACCACCAAATCTTGACCTATATGGCTCCTCTGATTGTTTTCATTCCATTGAAGATTCCTAGGCATGAGAAAAGGGGCGAGGCATGAGATACAGTGCAAGGTAGATGGAGGAGATGATTTATAGCCATCTTCAGGGGTCTCCAAAGATAAAGCATTAGCATACATCCCTAGGATGATCTGCGCCTTCCAAGGGATCCCTGAGGATCACAGATCCTAGGACGAGCAAGAAATAGGGGCAGGAGGTGGCTGGAATCAAGCTATAGAAAGGGAGAAGAAGGTCCGACGAACACTATCCGGTCTAACCTGGGATGGGGGAAACGTTGACCGTAGGTCAACACCCGAGTTGGACAAGTCAGAAAATTCGGTTATACAAAATATTTATAAAATCAATAAAAAGTAGTAAATAAATTCAAAATAAAAAGTTTATAAAATAAACAATGTTTATTATTTTTCAAAAATTTTGTATGATATTAAATATTTTTTTGAAAAATATTTTTTTTGTAAATATGGTCTATAGTATTATATATATGTATAATATACCCTTGTATTTTGTACAAATATTTTTATTTTATTATTTTTACATAAATACCTCAATTTTATATTTTTCTTTATATTCAACATATTTTTAGGCCAAAATAATTTTTATTTTATTTTAATCATATTTTTAATATAGAATAAATAGGGAATGTGACATGTATACATATGTCTTTATGCAAGTGAGTAATTGGATATTGCACAACCAATGTGAATCTAATTTATAATATTGCATTCACAACCCATAAAATGCGATTCACATTATCAATTAATTATCCAATGTGAATCTCATTTACACCAATAATTAGTCAACATATATAAATCATAATAAGCTCTCTCTAATACAATATAAATCTCGTTTATATCATATTATGAATAATTAGATATCGCGATCCACATTATTCTTCTCCATAATAATTAAATCACATTTAATTACAATGGATGATCATTCATGCATACCAATAGTGGGAATCAAATTCATAACATTCAACATAATTAAATCACATTTTTAATTATCCTTTTCTCAATACTTAAATACAATTAAACGAGAGAATTATTCTTGAATCCTTTCAAGAATAATGCACTTTCTCCGCACATACTTAGAGATAAGGACATGGCGATTGTATTATTCTATGTATAGTGACTTGGATATTGAGATCATATCTCAAATCCCGATCTCATGGACCTCTAATAGATGATTGACTAAATCAAGAACGTAAATCTAATATTCTTATTGCATGTGAGTCTTATTGATATAAAAATCCAATATTTGGGACAAGATTGGATTACTTCTATATTGTGAGGAGTCATTAAATCCAAACTTGTTTCATCACTCCCTCGGAATGGAAGAGTCATAGTTATACAATCGTTTAGGATCACATCACCCTAAGGTATTCCTAATACATGTACATCCTGCATACTGGAAGACCTATGATAAACCCAAAGATATAGATAAATTTATACTGTCATCTTCAGGGTATTATGATCAAGTTTCTCAATCTTGGTCATTGGGAATCGGTATGGATCATATGCTTTCCCAAAGCATATATCATACCTTTAAATTCTTGTCTGTTCCAAAGCACGATAACCATGCATGGAATTTGATCGGTCCAAATACCTCATGAGTGAGCTCATGTCTTCCGATTCACAAGTGAACCTATATGATCCCTTTGAGAGATTGTATTACTCATATACCCTTACATGCACACCAGCTCGCCGGTGTATTGACCTTGGTTAGGTCATCTAGCTTTTGGTCTACCAAATGTACACACTCAGACATATAGTAACACATCTGTCTCTGGTCAGAGGATATGTGCCTATACTACGACGGTATTCAACATAGGAGTTAGGTTATCTCAATCTCACTAAGTCAACCCTTTGACCTAACTAATCTAACACCTATAAATAACTATTCCCATGCAAAGCACCTGCCTCAAGAGGTTGGTCAGATATCAACCTTAATGAGAAAGGATTGCCATCTCCTAGTTAGGTTGGGCATCATCTCTAAATAATCATTTGACGGTACTTGATGAGTCCTCAATCTAACTCCTTATATATTCATCCAAGCACCAACCTCTATGATTCAATTAATGAATCAACAGCTGTATGATTATCAAAATAGCCATGGTACATAACCCTAATTATACAAAGGGACCTTATAGCCCATTCATTCCATTAATCTCAGAAAGGGAGTGAAAAGAATCAATAACTTTTATTGATAAATCATGTATTACAACATCATTTATTGTAAAAATGGTTCGCCTCGGGCTCACGTGGCTAACAATATCCCATTAGCCCTCAGAACCATTCAGGAAAAATCCTTAAACCCATACTCATTAAATGCTAGTCGAAAACCTCTTATGTCAGAGGTTTGGTAAGGGAATCAACAATGTTGTCGACAGAGGCCACCTTTGTGATGACAATATCACCACATTTTTTAATCTCCCGAATGATGCAGTATTTCCTTTCTATGTGCTTTCTCTTTTGATGCCATCTAGGTTCCTTCTCCTGGGCAATGTCTCCCATGTTATGGCAGAGTAACGGGATGGTAGTATCGAAGGAAACTACACCTAGTTCTAGGATGAACTTGCACAACCACACCGCCTCCTTTACTGCATCCTATGCGGTAATATATTCGGCTTATATTGTTGAATATGTTGTAGTGTCCCGCTTTGCTTCTCCAGCTCACATCACTGCCATTCAACAAGAACAAAAACTCTGATGTCGACTTTCGATCATCAATATCCGACTGGAAGTCTGAATCTATATATCCCAAGACTTGAAGATCACCATCTCCATAGGCCAAGATGTAATCTTGTGTCTGTCTTAGATATTTGAAAATATTCTTTATTGCATTCCAGTGTTTCTCTCCATAGCATGATTGGTAACAACTTGCCACCCACCTTGCATGGAAGATATCTGACCTAGTACACATCATGGCGTACATTAAGCTTCTTACAACTGATGCATAGGGGCATCCAGCTATAGATTTCTTTTCCTCAACACTTTGAGGAGCTACCCCTTTAGAAAGGTGCATACCATGTCTTAAGGGGAGGAATCATTTCTTAGAACAATCCATACAGAAATGATCAAGAATCTTCTTAATGTACCCATATTGTGATAATCCCAATACCATCTTTTCTCGATTTCTGAACAGCTTTAGACCTAAGATATGAGAGGCTTCTCCAAGATTTCATCTCAAAGGTATGACATAACCAAATTTTCACATTGGTCATCATCCCTGTATCATTCCTAATGATAAGGATGTCATCTACGTAAAGCACTATGAAGTTCCCACTAAGCTTCTTGTACACAGAAGATTCATCAGGATTCTGCACAAAATCATAATTTTTTATGGTTTCATCAAAGCTGATGTTCCAACTACGAGAAGCTTGTTTGAGCCCGTAGATGGATTTCTTCAGCTTGCATACTTTTCCATCCTCAGTTATGAAGCCCTAGGGTTGCTCCATATAGATGTCCTCCTCGAGGTATCTATTGAGGAAAGCCATCTTGACATCCATCTATCGAATGTAGTAGTCAAGAGATGCAGCTATAGCCAGCATTGTCTTTATGGACTTAAGCATAGCCACATGAGACAACGTCTCATCTTAGTCAATGCCTTCTCTCTATGTGTAGCCTTTGGCCATGAGTCGTGCTTTGAAAGTCCCTACTTTCCTATCAGGTCTCCTCTTTCTCTTGAAGATCCATTTACACCCTATGGGCTTTACCCCTTTAGGTGGATCCTTTAGGGTCCATACACCATTCTTATGCATGGAGTCAATTTCTGACTTCATTGCTAGCATACATCTATATATGTCATGATCTACAAGTGCTTCATCAAATTTAGCAACATCATTGTTAGATTCACCTGACACATGGAATACATATCTTTCATGTGGTGCAACCACCCTCAAACTCATTTGAAGAGGTATGAGTGTTTCATCTTTATTTATTTCTTCGGTTTTTGGTTCAGGAAGCTCAGAATCGTCATGGGATTCAATGAGTTACTCTACATCATTTTTGTCTTGACCTTTAAGGAAGTCATTCTCCAGAAACTTTGCCTCTCTAGAAATAAAATCTTCTAGGTCTCAGGAACACAAATTTGGTATCCAATACCATATTAAAGATACCAAATGAAGTAACACTCACGAGAGCAAGATTCTAGCTTAGTTGCATCCACGCTCTTTGCATGGACCTAGCAACCCCAAATCCTCAAGTGATTAACAGTAGGTTTGGTTCCATACGGGAGCTCATGAGGAGTCTTAGGCACCGATTTGCTAGGAATCTTGTTTATGATATGTTAGAGAATACCATATATTATTGTTCCCTCATTTACCTCTATTTCCTTATGTATCACTGTTTCCTTATCAACTGTTTCCCGATGTAACCCCATAGGGGTATTTATGTAAATCCTCCTCTGAGCACCCTAGGGTTTAGTCCTATATAAGGACCCCTAGACCTCACAGAATAGAGCATGGTCTTACATTCTTAACATGGTATCAGAGCATGTTCGATCCCAGCCCTACCCCACCTACCAGCCTCGTCCGATCCCGTAACCTAGGGCATCCGCCGCCCTAGGCCATCGCGCATCCTGCCTGGCGCCTCCGCGCAACCCTCTTCTCCTCTCGCCTCTCCACCTCCGCGCCCATCGCCTCCTGCCTGGCGCACCTCCGCGCCCATCGCCCCCGCCCCTCAACCCTCTCGACCCCGCCTCTCGCCCATCGCCCCCGCCCCTCGCCAATCGCCCCTCCAGGAGCCCCCTCCCCTCCGCCCCTCACCCCTCGCACCTCCAGGCGCACCTCTGCCCCGCGCCCCTCGCCCCTCCAGACGCACCGCCAGAAGCTCCTCGCCCCTGCCCCTCACAGGCGCACCGCCCCTCGCCCCTCGCCCCTCCAGGCGCACCTTCGCCCCTCGCCCCTCGCCCCATCCAGGCGCCACTCCAGGCGCACCGCAGGCACACCACCAGGCCTCAAGGCCACTCCCCCAAGGTGCACCAGAAGCTCCTCGTCTCTCCTCCAGGCCCCAAGGCCACTCCTCCAGGCGCACCAGAAGCTCCAGGCCCCAAGGCGCACCACCGCAGGCGCATCACCTCCAGGCCCCAAGGCGCACCACCGCAGGCGCATCACCTCCAGGCCCCAAGGCCACTTGCCCCCCAGGCCCCAAGGCCTCTGCCTCCAGGAGCCCCTCCTCGCATCCTGGCCCCTGCCTCACATCCTGGCCTCTGCCTCGAGCCACGGCTTCTCACCCTCCAAGCTCCTGCCTAAGCTCTACGTCCACTGCAGGCCATCGGCCACCGGCATCCAGCCCCTACCCCTCGGCTCCACGACTCCAGTGACCTCGTCGGCATCCTCCTCGCAAAAGCCTTTGGCTCTATGTTGTTGGTCTTGCACGGATACATCGGAATGGTTTGCTAGCTGCGTATGATCTCTATTTCCTCTGCATACTAGATCATTGTATTTTTTTTGATCACTGCGGTCACCATGACATCTGCTCCTGCATCTTCGGACTCCAAGCCCCTGTACCCTACTTCAGCGATGATGGTACAGGGCACTTCTATCAAACTAAAGGGTTCAGAGAACTACGTACTATGGTCTCGATCCTTTAAAATATTCATTGGTGGCCAACGCAAGATTTCTATTCTAACTACCATTCCTCCTGCCGAGACAGACGCCAACTACGACACCTGGTACGTCGACAATTGTCAGGTCATCACTTGGATGACAAATAGTGTTGATCCTAATATTGCATCAAATTTGCTCTACAAAACAACTGCAAAAGAAATGTGGGAGAGTCTTGAGAATACATAATCCCAGAAAACAACTAAGTCCAGGCTATCTGACATTTACACAAAGATTTGGTCTGCAAGTCAGGGAGAAACCTCCTTGATAGAATACTACCGGCTCCTAACAAGATTATTTGAAGAATTGCTTATTTTTCAACCTGCATGCTGTGACAAGCAAATAGGTGAAAGAGCAGAATGGCAGGTGTACCGTTTTCTATCAGGCTTACACCCTTGATACAAATATGTTAAAGAGCAATTCTTGACGGCGGCCGCCCTACCGTCTCTTGAAACTATTTTTGGCAGATTACAGGAACTGGAAACCCCTAACCAATCACCTACTACAGACACTGCTGCTCACTTTGCTGGAGGACGCCCACCTTTCCAAGGAGGACGAGGGCGTACGTTTGGTCGCGGTCGAGGACGAGAACAGGGACGTGGACGTGACTCAGGACGCGGCCGTGGTCGTGATTTTTCTAATGCTCGTTATCCAGCATGTACTCATTGTGGCCGCTGGAATCATCCATCTGACAAATGTTGAGCTACCTTTGGCATGCCCAAAGCTAATAACGCATATGAGCCACCATCTGATTACACGAATTATGATACTATGGAAACTTCACAAGATCACTCTCTCACAGAGGCTTCAGGATCTTTTACTGCTGCAGAATGCGCTCGCCTTCGCCAACTCCTTCAGAACCCAGTTACTGAGACTACGCCTTCAGGCCCTACTGCGACTCTAGCAGCCACCACAGGTACAATTGCAAGTTCTGCCTCCACCTCTACTTCTACCTGGATCATCGACTCGGGTGCCTCAACCCACCTCACAGGAGAACGTAGTCTCCTCACCTATCCTAGGGAGCCCTCTACGGTGAAGCACGTTCGTGTGGCCAATGGAGCCTATTCACCTATCACTGATGTGGGGACCATGGAATTTAGCCCTAAACTCAGGCTAACGGATGTTTACTGTGCCCCTGCTTTTCCTCTCAGTCTGCTGTCTGTTCACAAATTATGTACAGAACTCAACTGCCGTGTGATTTTTGATGATTTATGTTGTTATTTTCAGGACATCCGGACGAGACAGATCTTTGGTGGGGGACATGAGAAGAATGGCTTATATTACCTTGACATCCCTTCCAACTCTGGTTTCGCTGGCGCAACCTCCATCTCTGCTGATCCCCTTCTGTGGCATCTTCGTCTGGGTCATCCCTCTACTAAAGCTCTTTCCTTAATGTTCCCTGAACTGTCCATACTTAAACCATTCGAGTGTGAGGCATGTCAGTTCGGAAAACATCACCGTGCATCTTTTCCTGCTAGAACTGAACCCCGTCGTACGATATCCTTCTCTTTAATTCATTGTGATGTTTGGGGACCTTGTCCTGTTCAGACCATCGGTGGACACCGCTACTTTATTGTCTTTGTGTATGATTACAGTAGATCATCCTGGGTCTATCTTCTTAAAGAACGCTCAGAAATCAATAAAATAGTCAAAAACTTTTTTGCTTATGTCAAAAATCAGTTCTCATCGAATATTCAGGTCTTCCGATCAGACAATGCCTTGGAATTTACTCAACGATACCTTTCTGATTTCTTTGCTTCCCATGGGACAGTACATCAAACATCTTGTCCTTATACCTCTCAGCAGAATGGGGTGGCAGAACGCAAACTCCGTCATCTTTTAAACATTGCACGCTCACTTCTCACCCAGATGAAAGTTCCCAAAATATACTGGGGTGATGTTGTTCTCACTGCAGTCCACCTTATCAACAGGATTCCTTCTCTTACTCTCAAAGGCTCTACACCATTTTCTTTGCTTCACCCTAATAATCTTCCCTTTCCTCTACCTCTACGGATATTTGGGTGTGTCTCCTTCGTACACAATTTCCACACCAAAGACAAAATATCCCCTCGTGCGATCAAATGCATTTTTCTTGGTTACTCCTACACTCAAAAAGGTTACAGATGTTATGATCCTGTTGACAGACGATACTATATCTCTGCAAACGTAACCTTCTTTGAGCAAACCAGCTTCTTCACACAACCTGTCACCAATGTCCCTTTACATCTTCCTCCATCACCAAGCATCCAAACCCATCCATCTCAGACCTCATCACCAGATGTCCCTCTACCCATACCTCTGCCTCAGAATGATATGCCAGCTTCAACTGTCCCCTCCACTATTGTCCCGGATGATCCTGACAACCTGCCGATCGCATTACGGAGGCAAAAGAGAAAGTGTGCCACTTATCCTATGTCTAAATTTACTACTACTGCTGGACTTTCATGCACTGACAAACAATATGCCGATGCACTAATGACTATCTCCATTCCTAAAGATCATCACAGTGCTTTCCAAGATGCAGGTTGGAGACAGGCCATGAATGAAGAAATAGATGCACTCATATCCAGAGGGACATGGGATCTTGTGCCATGTCCTACAGGTGTTAAGCCCGTTGCTTGCAGATGGGTCTTCACGACCAAACAATCTCCAGATGGTTCTATTGACAGACTTAAAGCCAGACTTGTGGCAAAAGGATTCACCCAGACATATGGAGTCGATTACTTTGAGACCTTCTCTCCTGTGGCTAGGATGGGGTCCATTCGCACAATTCTCTCTGTTGCCGCTAACAAGAATTGGCCAATTTATCAGCTGGATGTAAAGAATGCCTTCCTATACGGTGACCTCGAAGAAGAGGTCTATATGATGCAACCGCCGGGTTACTCCGTCGAGGGGGAGTATGTATGCCGACTTCGTAAGGCCATCTATGGCCTAAAACAGAGTCCTCGAGCCTGGTTTGACAGACTTACCAGTGAAATCAGCTCTCTTGGTTTTCATAAGACAACATCTGATTACTCTGTGTTTATTAGACGACAATCCACTGGTACTGTGATACTTGCTGTCTATGTTGATGATATGGTGGTCACTGGGGACGACGACAATGGAATTCTCGAGACCAAGGCCTTCCTTCAGAAGGTGTTTGTCACCAAGGACCTTGGACAACTCCGGTACTTTCTTGGTATAGAGGTGATACGTACTGCAGAAGGATTACATCTATCACAACGAAAATACTGCTTGGATATTCTTACAGAAGTCAGTTTACAAGGATGCAAACCATCTGGCATACCTGCAGAAGTACGAAAACACGATACATCCACTGATCCTGAATTTGAAGACACTACACGATACAGAAGCCTTGTGGGTAAACTAATCTACCTCACCGTTACCAGACCGGATATATCTTATGCTGTAAGCAGAGCCAGCCGGCATATGGAGAGACCTCTTTACAGTGATTGGCAGGATGTCCTTCTGATCCTTCGCTACTTGAAGGAATCACCAGGACAAGGACTCATCTATAAAGTCAACGGTCATACTGATATTACTGCTTATGCAGATGCTGACTACGCCAGTTCCCCTGAGGATAGACGATCCATTACAGGCTACGCTATGTTTGTTGGTGGTAACCTTGTTTCATGGCGAAGCAAGAAGCAAACCGTGGTCACCAGATCAAGTGCAGAGGCAGAATATAGGGCAATGGCCCATGCTGTTTGTGAGATTACGTGGCTTGTATCTTTTCTACGAGACCTTGGGTTCCCTGCTACTACTCCTATACCGCTATACTGTGATAACAAGTCTGCTACCTATATTGCCACCAATCCTGTATTTCATGAACGGACAAAGCACATCGAAGTTGACTGTCACTTCATCCGAGATGCAATACGAGGAGGACAGATTGTCACACCACATATCTCTACAGATCTTCAACTTGCAGACGTATTTACTAAAGCATTACCAAAGAAGCGTCTTTTATGGATATCTTCCAAGTTGGGCATGATTGATGGATATGCTCCAACTTGAGGGGGAGTGTTAGAGAATACCATATATTATTGTTCCCTCATTTACCTCTATTTCCTTATGTATCACTGTTTCCTTATCAACTGTTTCCCGATGTAACCCCATAGGGGTATTTATGTAAATCCTCCTCTGAGCACCCTAGGGTTTAGTCCTATATAAGGACCCCTAGACCTCACAGAATAAAGCATGGTCTTACATTCTTAACATGATATATATTGTAGTCACTACTGCATATCCCCAGAAACTAAGAGGTAAATGTGCTTTGCTCATCATTGAACGGACCATGTCCACGATGATCCGGTTGCGTCTTTCAGCAACACCATTATGTTGGAGGATTCCATGAGGAGCGAGATTGGAGACAACTCCATTCTCTTTAAGGTATTCCTTGAATTCATCTGAGAGGTACTAGCCACCTCGGTCAGATTGAATCTGATTAATTTTCCCATCGGTTTGGTTCTCAACCAAAGCGTTGAACTCTTTGAACTTTTTTTAAAGATTTCAGATTTATGACGTAGTCGGAAGATAAAATAGTATCGTGAATGATCATTAATAAAAGTTAAATAATATTGATATGCATGTCGAGTCGTGGTACTGAAGGGACCACACACATCAGTGTGTATTAGGTCAATAATACGCTCCCATCATGTAACCTTGTTACGAAAAGCATCCTAGTTATTTTACCTCGAATACAATATTTGCAGGTAGGCAGAGATTGAACTTCTAAAAAATCTAAGGGTCCATCCTTTATCAATCTGGTTATCCTATCAATAGATAAATGAACAAGACTTTGATGCCAAAACATATTCGAATGATTTGCATTTTTTCCTTGGATCATTTAGGATTTTATTAGTATTAATGGTAGTATCATTCATGACCTATTCATCAATGCACAATTCATAGAGTCTACCAGAAGTCAAAACACCATCTGCAATATGTTTATCATAATGACATATGACAAGTTTATTACTGGAAAGGAATGAATATCCTCTTCTAACATGCTTAGATACATATATTAAATCCCTTATAACTTCAGGTACATAAAGATACTCTTTAAGTACTATGACTCTTCCACTAGATAATGATAGTCTGTAGGTTCCGACAACAATTGTTGTAACACTTGCATTAGATCCCATCTGGATAACTATATCCCCTTCTTCCAGATTCCTAGTTTCCTAAAATAGATGCAACACATTACATTCATGAACATCACCAGAATCAACACTCCAACTTCCTTCTCATCCAACGAGAAAGCTAGTTTCAATGATGAATGTAGATTTCATACCTACAAGGTCTTTACCTTTGTCGATTGACTGCAGGTATTCTGGGCAATCACGCCTCCAGTGCCCCACCTTCTTGTAGTGGTGATAAACATCAGTTTTCTTCGATGCTATCAAAGTGGATGTACCAGAAGATGAGACAATGCCATGACTCTTCTTCTTTCTCTTCTGGGTTGGGCCCTTCTGAGAACCTTACTTCCAACCATGCTTACCTTAGACTGGTGCGACCATAACACTGGCAGAGGGGCCATCCTTCATCATTACATCTTCAACATACTTTAATGATTCCAATTGCCAATCATTAGTAAAATAAACTTTCTTCATGTGGAATGTGACTACAAAGTTGTTGAAAGACTTAGGGAGTGACAACAGAATGAAATCATCCTGCATGTCAGAATCCACGAAGTCTCCCACGGTTTCTAGTTGACCCAAACAATTTGAGTACATGTTATCTGACAGAGGTCCCTTCCTACATCTTACAGCGAATAAGATCTTTCATTATATTATAATGTTGTTTGTGGTTTACGTCACCGAACATATCTTTTATATTCATCACGATCTCTTGGCAATGGTTCATCTCCACATGCTGCTTCTGAACCAAGAATGTAGCACCTTGCAAGATTATGATCTTCATCATATTTTTCATTATATTTGATATCTTCCATATTCCTTGAGTCTGCATGCTTGTCCTTGGATAACACATAGGAAATGTGCTCAGCAGAAAGGACAAGATCTAAATTTCAGATACAATCCGCATAATTTGGTCCGATCAACTGATTGAACTTGAGGAGCCTGTTCAGATTGTTCATGGACTTCATTTCTGAAATTACAAATGCACTATATTAGAACATATAAATATTATATATTAAATTTAAAATATTTTATTAAGGAATTTTAAATCAAATAAGTCTTGACTTTTCAACTTTGAAAGTTCATTCCCATATTCACTTTCAACGAAAGAGATATACTTACCGCTATATCTCAAGCAAGAACTGGGATCTTCTCTTTATCTTTGTCACATCCCAATAATATGAGAAACTATAACTCCAATAAAGAGAAGCGGGAACACATTCCGTCTTGCAAGTCCAACTTGCATTTCTCAATTCAGTCCTTAACACCCAGTCCTACCACCCCTAAGGTTATGTTGTCTCGTTGCTAATTGAAAAAACCGTCAACTGGCTAAAAACTCGTTATGCGCAATCCGATATCACCCCGATAATATTGTATACAGGAGCTGTCACTTCGGACAGGCATCACTTCAGATAGGGTCAGTACGTTTACGACCTTACTCTTTTGAGAAGTAAAGAATCCTTTCCAAATGAATTTTATACAGGAGTTGTCACTTCAGACATGCGTCTCCTACATATAATAGCTGACGACAAAACCCTTTGCCTTGATGGAAGACCACGAATGTCACTTATGTGATCCTCCACCTCACATTCAAATTTTAATTAATTATCATGAATCATATTCAGATAATTTATTATTTCGTGGGGAATACACATTATTCAGAATAGAGTGTTATAATTGGATATAGTAAACTTAATCACATTAAATCATTTATCAATCTAATTCAATCAACAAACTTGATTGTTACTTGAAAAGATGGTACAATCTAAAAGTACGTATTATTTGGACTTTAACAATTAGAAAAATACCTTGATCTCTCCTGCATTATCGAGTCCCTGCCCACTGTCATGGCCAATACCGACGGGAGTGGGACAAACCGCACATTGTGCAACCTGCTACCCCAATCCTCCATGACTAGACACCATATTCACCTCAGGAAAGGATAATGCCAAATTGATCATTGTGTGCTTGAGATGTTAATCGGTTTTTTACTGAAGTTATACCATATAGTAATAATAAAAACTATTTTAATTATAAGTAAATTTGCTAAACAAACTCCCAATCCTATTCAAGCAAGTATGTTTGTTGATTATTTAACCAGTGGCGATCTAGATCAAATCTAATAAATTGTCGGTTAACACAATGTCAATTAAGGAAATAATTATCACTAAATATTTCTCAAATATTTTCCGTAATTTTTTCAGGAAATTATCTATTAATTTCACTAATTTTTCAATTACATTGTACTTGATTAAGAATGTAATTTCCAACAGTGACCCCCACTTACAAAAATTAACATATCTTAATCAATTTAAATAAAATTACACAAAATAAGTTTTCAAAGTTTTCTAATTTGATTTACAATAGAAATAAGTGATTAACATGCATTTCAAGGCATTTCAAAATAGTAATTAACCCCTTAATTACATTAAGATTCGTAGTCTCCGAAAAAATGGATACATGTTCATTAAAATGATCATATCATGAGCAAACGAAATCCAAATTATGCAACTCAAATCCAAAAGTTTCCTTATTTAATGGGAAACAAAATACAAGTGATTATTTTATGTTTAAACATTTTAAACATGTCTGAAATTATTCTCTAAACAGACATGCAAAAATGAAATGCGATAAAACTTTCGCAAACCCTAACGAACCCAAGTCTTCCTAGGTTTATGGATCGCATCCAAACTTCCGACCTAAGGCTATGATACCACTTGAAGGATACGAAATAATCCTTAAGCACATCATGGATGAATGAGGATCATGTCATATACGATCGAGAATGACTAGTCACAATCTTTGTTCAATGCGATATAATTTAAAAAAAATATGTGATGAAATCACATGATCCAAGAATGATTCTCGGATAGTTTCATCTAAACCACATCATAGATAAAGTAACACCTTTTACAACATGGTTTCAATCTAGCCTCTATGAAAAGGGAGCTCCTATATCAAGTTCGATCTTCGGAGGAGACGCTTGCGAGCACTAGGATGAGTTGCATGATCCTTGTAATGCAACATGTTGATCCAAGCAAGGGAACTCATGTTCTCGTTGCACGAGATCGAACATCTTCTTTGTGAGAGAGGCACACCAAAGAAGATGGAGAACAAAGAGTCGTTTATGTGGCAACACCATGGTGGAGCGACGACAAATTCTTCTTCTCTCTAGGGTTAGGTCGATAGCCACCAATGGAGAGAGAGAGGAAGAAAAGGTGTGTGAATGAAGAGAGAGGAGAGGGCTTGTTGTGAAGTTTTTAACCTATTAGAAGGGAAAGGGATTCCTCTCCTTATATATGGTTTTGGGAGTCCATGGATCACAATCCATCGACTACACAAAATCAATGGATGAGACTGATTTGTACTTCTTTCATTGACCAAGATGTTGTTGGTAAAAACACAACAACAATTAATTTCATTTAGGTAAAATTTATTTAATAAATCAAAATAATTTAATACTAAATCTAATAAAGCATATATGGAGATTTTAGGATGGAGATTACATCCTCCATATAAAGTGGACGACCACCCTTTCCATATAGGAATTGGTGGTCATCCACCCTTCCAATATGGAAGGGTGGAATCTCCATGCAATCTCATGCAATATTGTGAGATTGAATTATTCCATAGAAATCTCCATGATTTTACAACACTTGTTGTAAAATAATCTACAAAAATAATTAATAATTATTTTGAGAATATTGCAATCTTGCCATTAGAAATTTTTGAATCACATTCACAACCCAAAATAAAATGTGATTTACATTTTCAATTAATTATCCAATGTGAATCCAATTCACATCAGTAATTAATCAGCATATACAAATCTTAATAAGCTCTCTCTAATACATTATAAATCTGATTTATAACATATTATGAATAATTGGATATTGCCATCCACATTATTCTTATCCATAATAATTAAATCACATTTAATTATATTGGATGATCATTCATGCATCCCAATAATGTGAATCAAATTCACAACATTCAAGATAATTAAATCACATTTAGTTATCTATTTATTAATGCTTGGATACAATTCAACAATGGAATTACTCTTGAACCATTTGAAGAATAATGTGCTTTCTCCACAGATACTTGGAGATGAGGACATGGTGATTGTATTGTTCCATGTATAGTGACTTCGATATTGAGATCATATCTCAAATCCAGATCTCATGGACCTCTCATAGATGCTTGATTAAAATCAAGAGCACAAATCTAATCTTCTCATTGCATCTGAATCTTATTCAGATCAATGTCCACCACTTGGACCGAGATCAAATTACTTCTCTACTTAGAGGAGTCACTAAAATCCAAACTTGTTTCATCACTCCCTCGGAATGGAATCATCGTGTTTATACAATCGTTTATGATCACATCAACCCCAGATAATCCTAATGCCTTTACATCCTTCATATTGGAAGACCTATGATAGACCAAAGTTATAGATCAATTTATATTGTCATCTTCAGGATATTATCATCAAGTTTCTCAGTCTTGGTCAATGGGAATTGGTATCGTTCATGTACTTTACCAAAGCATATAGCATACCTTCAAATTATTGTCATGCTTACAAAGCACGACGACCATGAATGGAATTTAATCGGTCCCAATACCTCATGAGTGAGCTCATGTCTTCCGGTTCCCAAGTTAACTTCTATGATGCCTTTGAGAGATCGTATTACGCATATGCCCTTACATCCACACCACCTCGCTGATGTATTGACTTAGATAGGCATCAACCTATTGGTTTGCCAAATGTATACACTCAGATATATAGTAATACATATGTCTCTTATAGGAGGATATGTGCCTATATTGTGATTCAACATAGAACTTAGGTTATCTCGATCTCATTAAGTCAACCCTTTGACATAACTAATCTGACACCTCCGAACCAATATTCTTATGTAGAGGACCTGCATTAAGAGGGTGGTCAGATATCAGCCTTAATGAGAACGGATTATCATCTCCTACTCAGGATGGAGAGCATCTCTTAATAATCATTTGACGGTGCTTGACGAGTCTTCAATCTAACTCCTCAAAGATTTATACAAGCACCAGCCTCTATTATTCAATTAATGAATCAACAAATGTATGATTATAACGACGGCCATGGTACATAACCCAAATTGTATAGAGGGACCTTATAGTGCATTCATTCAATTAATCTCAAAAAGGGAGTGAAAAGGATCAATAACTTTCATTGATAAGTCATATATTGCGATAACATTTATTGTAAGAATGGTTCATCTAGGGAGCAAATGGCTAACATCTAGGTTGTGCGTCCTAAGTCTAACTACGGGAGTGCAGTCAAAGAAAAATTGAAAAAACTAAGCAAGCACCTAGCCTCAAAGATGTCGCAGAAAACTATTGATAGAAACGCTATAAGAAAAGCTGTGATGGGTTACCTGATCCCCCAAGTGCATGGCACTCGGTAAAACAAAAACCAAGAAAGAGATGAAGGATGGTACAAGCCGAGATGCCATTACGGGACCCCTTCTACAAAAAGCAGAAAAATGGGCAAGTGACCTTGATCTTTTTATATTTTCTTACAGAAGATTAAGAAAGTAAAAGAATGTGGTTTCTCAGATCTCAGTTGTGTAACTCAACCTGTGTTGCACAAATCAGAAACAAAAAATCCTGAGGTTAGGAAATAAAATGGTAAAGAGAAAATCCTAAACCCTAGATCTATGATCTACCCTAGCGATGCCCCCCCCCAACAATGGTGTCATATTAAAAACCGTACCCGACCTAAAGATATCTATCGTTGTTGTATCGACTGGATGGATTTTAGAAAAAAATATAATTTGTGTATACTCCTAAACAAAATGTGTATAGTGTCAAGTACGGGATTATCGAACTTAGAGAGGTAAACTTTTGGAAAACTAGGGTTAAATGAAATAAAAATTAGGACTTTATAGGTTTTATATTTATTAATTTATTTATTAGGGATTTTTCTAGATATTTATTTAATTTTTATGAAATTTAAATAGTTTTTTTAATTTTAAGTATTTTATTATTTTTATGATTTTAGAAAATGTTTTGTATTTTTTTATTTAGATTTTTTTTACTATTTTTATGTTTTTATTTTTATTTTCTATTTGTATGGATTTTTAAAAAGGTTTTAGGATTTTTATGGATTTTGTTGTATTTGTGGTTTGAAAAATGAGATTTCATGGGAAAATAGTTTTTTATTTTCTATTTTTGAAATGGAAAATGATGCGAAAATACTTTTATTTTATTTTTAATGGAAATTAGGTTTAATTATATTTAAAATGATATGTAGTGCATAATTTTGTGAGTTTTATTAATTTAGTTATCAATTTTTAAAGTTTTTATATACTTTTTTATTGGTTTTAATATTTTACTTTTGTATTATTTATGGGTTTATGTGTAAAATATAGCAAAATATATTATATATAAATTTATTGGATTTTTAAGAGTGTTTTTTTTTATTTTTTATGATTTTAGAGTTTGTTATATTTTTTAGTATTTTTATTGATTTATGAAAATAGAGAATGTTTTTAATTTTCAAAATTAATTTTTATACTGTATATAGTATATAATAAAGTATATATATATTATTTTTTCAAAGTTTATATTTTTTATTATGTAGTATTATGTATAGAATATGTATACAGTGTAGAGGGGTATATGAGTATTTAGCAGGAAATTTTGGGAGTATATGTGTGAATAACAGAAGTCAGAGGACTATCTGTACAATAATCCCCAGGTGCACGCGTTATGCACGTGCTCCTATGCTTAAGCATAAGCGATGATCCCTATGTGAATCGTCTGATTCACTATGATCAAATGATTATGATTCACCAAGTTCATCACCAAAGTCGATCATAGGGGGTAGCGTTTCGGCTCCGGCAATTTGAGGTTCTCGATGGCAGTATTCTTGAGCGACGGACTTCGACAAAATCTGATAAACTTCCAAGCATTTCTCTTATAGGTGATGGTTCAGATTCAATATGTGGCATCGAAATGAGGTCGAATCTTGTAGTGGATGTACGTTCAGTTCACCCCCAAATTCTTCTCCAAGTGGCAATGATTCGAGGGATGCACAAGTTTCGTTGATGACGGATCGGGGCGGAGAACTCAAGGGCCTAGGCTATTGATGTAGGTCTATACTCAGCCTCCAGATGCTAAAGTCTTCCGCTTCCAGATCTTCGAATCTATATGCTATGAATGGAAAACTTAGATGGAGGTCCAATTTCAAATCCTGCAGATTTTAGAATGGACTCATCCTCTAAATGAGCTTAGATCAATGTTTACGCTCAAATTCGAATGGTGTGTCTTCTGATGCTCAACTTCATTGATGATTTGTTGATGTATTATGTGCTTCGTCTACAGGTGTGGTTCAGATGTGCTATAAGAGATTGAAACTTCACATGTAGGTGTTGTTCCTCATCCAGATGCTACGCCTCCAAATGAAGCTTCTCATGCTCAGATGTAAGATGCACTCAACAGTGGTGATGTCGAATCTCGGATTAAAGATGAAACTGAAGGTGCTTTATTCAGACATCGGCTACTAGGGATTGATCAAATCGATGCTCAATTATGATCCACGTTAAGGCTTTGGGTTTGATAGTATGCTCAGATCAAATAGTGCTGACGACCTACAAATAGTACACCAGAATTCGAGGATGAGATCCTCAGCCAAAACAAAGGGGAAATGTGAAATGGGGGTCCACAAGCGAAGTGGAGGAAGAGGATAAAGGATCAGATCCCAAGATTCACGATGGTCAGATGTTGAGGCGCCCCGCCCCGCAGGGAGGATGTCGGACCTATCTCCCTAGGATCTAGATACACAGCAATAACCACATTCATACATCATGATTAACATTCAGAATGTAAAGCAGGAAAAGCAGATAATAAAATGCTCAAATGACATTTATATATTCATGGTTCCCAAAATTTTACAAATTTGCAATAGAGTCCATGATAGATTATTGCATGACTAACAACTTAAACTGCAGGAACTATAAAAGTGTAAAATAAAATATTACAACTCTACTAGTGGAACTGTACCCTGAGTCTGGTACAAACTGCGGAAGCTCAAGTCACTACTGCTGCTCAACAACCTGTAAACATGGATGGGTTCCAAAGAAGTACGTAAGAGAAAAAAGCTCAATACAGCTAAAACAGGCTAACACTACACTAGAAAGTGTGAAAGAGTAAAGAGATGGATGTTCATGTTCCTTTATTAATCTTGTCCTTATTATTCACTATCCCAAACTTGTATAAAGTGATTATTCTAAATTGCACACAAACTAATGCTTGTTGCAAGCTCATCAATTTTACATTTACTTACCTGAACCCTTGGGGTTAATCATACAAGAATCTGTAAATAGGTATATTATTAGTTCAAGACATATTTCCATCATATAAAAAAATGATGAGTTCAAACATGGATAATATCATCTCAACAACCACATCATGTGCACTGGAGCAACCAACTCAAACAAACAACCTCAACTCCAACTTCAACCCATTTTCCCCCAGCTCACCCGCCACGAGAGGAATACCCGGGAACGAGTACACCGCGGCCAAACGGGACCGCACTGGATACACCCTTGAGACAAAGTACGAGTCTTGGAGGAGTGCCGTACTAGGGACGCGGACTCACCGACTGTACCCATAGCACTATGCTCAACCGACAGAGTCGCGGAACACACCGACAGACCCGCGGAACCAGAACTAACACTCCATCTAAGACTCACTGGGACCACGAGAGTTGCGCCCCATTCTCGGGTATGCTAACTTCTCTAAGTATAACACATACTAACAAATACCGATAAAGTAGTTTTTCAATTCAATTTCATTGAATACTTTACTATTCCTTTTAGAATACTACCACATTGATCTTAACATTTTTGCCCGAAGGTTAGATTTCATTGAAGTATGTAATTTTAAAAGTGTTACTTGATCATGTAATTCCTTCTCATAAGAAGTACACGTCATTACAAACTCATTGATTTCCGCTACGCAGGAACTTGACAGTCACCATGATAAACTCCCGAGGGTGTCCTTTTCAAAACAAAACATGATAAATCATGACCCAAATCTTAAAACATCATACCACATATCGGAATACCTTTTCATAATAATAAGCGGTTGCACCTATACCAAAAAATGATTGATCTATCGGATTTCACGGTTGTAAAGATATCTATACAGGTCCCAAGGGTGCATGTCCGACCCCTTGTAACGCCCATGTGAACCAATTAGCAATTAGTAATGAAGTTGCAATCTCCGATACGTGGGGTACAATTACTAATTACATATCATGATGTCCGTAATAAGACTATTTTATTAATACAAACATATTTTCAAGCACCGGCTTCAGCTACCAACACCAATTTATAAATTTTATAACTCACAATTGCACAATGCAATCAATGGATGAAAATTAATTTGTAACTCTAACTGTCTTGATGATTCTGTTTGGCCACATCTAATAATATCAACAAAGCAAGAAAAAATAGTAATACATTTTTTTTTTAAAAATCAACATGACAATAATTTATGATTTTGCAAATATTTCATAAATGATCAATAATAATATAGAAGGATGATGAATATCATTATAAATAAATCCACATGTTTCAAATTTTGATAAATTGACAGGATTGAAAATGCATGTAATGGCCACAAGTCAAGCTTATTTCTAACTTATATTACATTAACAATTGGACAAATGCACAGTTGTACTTGTGATACTTAACCACCACAATATCAAAACTTATCTCATAAGAGTGGATAAAGAAAATCAAATAGGCTTCAGCATAATCATCATCGTGCGATATATTCTATTAATGCGCAGCTTTAATCATCACAAATTCTTTTTACCGTTAGAAATATACGAGAAGGTGGACTGCATATGTAACTGTTCTAATCTACACCACTAATGTGTGCAATGTCCACACATTAATTTAATCCATGAATATATGCCATAAAGTCAAAATCAATGCCATGATAATTTCATGCGTTACATGCATATGTCAAAGATCATGACCACATATCTCACGTAATAATGCCAGAGAAATATGATTGGAAACTATTTGTCATGCATGTGAATTCAACATGTTACATAAGATGAAGGAAGCTTATCTCTTCCCTTCTATTCTTTTTGGGAGAAATTTAATCACTAAAAGTAACCGTTGAATTTAAGTATTCTTGCAATGCTATCCACTATTGAAACATCAAACTTATTCACATGCGACTATGAATGCTCACGTTTCATATGTTTTGAATTTATAAGGTCTCATAGAGGTTTAATGCTAAATTATAGTAATAGCATTCATTCTAATTCATTCTATTTCCATGGATTTCTAATTCATTTTATTTCCAAGGGAAATAAAGCCCATGTGCGTGGTATGCAAAGTGTGGAATTCCAATCCAATCTATCATTTAAATTTTAAATTCATGAACTCTCATGTTTCATGATTGGAATTATATCTAGCTCAACATGCTTTTATAAAATTAACAATAAGGTATCTAAGTAACATGATTCGTTATATTGGTCCAACAATCATGTGTTATGTATATTATTGATTCATGAATTACATAAGGATCAAAGGAAAAATATTAGCATAATGTGCATGGCACGATACAATACAAATAACTGTCTATAAAGTACACTACAAGTATATTTAAGCCTCTAGATATATTCATAAGAAATGGTCGATAATCACATAGAAATCAACAACAACGAGGTAAAAAGATCATCATTACGCCCATACTCCTCATACTAATATCATTAGGCACTTTTTATGATCATAATATAGATATAGTCCACAAAATAAATAGCAATACATCTATTCTATTTTATTAAATCTTTAGGAACATCAACAACCATCAATCTCCACACCAAGGGGGAATACCCATCCAGCAAGAGGGACCCGAAGGTCCATGAGTTACAAGTACAACGAGAAAACCATAAACAAAGGGAAGGGGACCGTACCTATATGAGTGATCTCGCGTGTAATACCATGTCTTCGCTCCAAGCCGTCTCCCACATATTATCCCAACACGGAAACCTCTAAATCAAAAGCACATTTTCTTAGATCTAATCCATAAATAAAGAACAAAAAGAGGGAGATGGAGAGATGATCTTACATCTCTAATGTGAGATTTGCGTAGAGGATGTCGAGGGAAAACTTCCCCACAAAAATAATGGAGGGCAACACACTCCGCCAATGCTCTGTCGGAGCTCCAGTGATCTTGAGAGGTGGGAGATGGTATGTGGTAGCTAGGGTTTGCAAATGAGAGGAGAGAGCAATCTAATAGGCCTTTTATATCCCTAAAATCGGAGTTGGGCGGATCTCTTAAATGGATCTTGCTGAAATCCCGTATGACCATTTCAGACTTGACCAATTCTCACTAAAATGATCATATCTCACTCATCCATATCCGATTTGAAAATTTTCAGATGCGTTGGAATCCTGACGACGATACGCATCCAACAAGTCATAATATGCTACAATCAGATCGAAATTGGATTTTTCCTAAATTTCTTATTGAACCACAACTATTTGATTATCAACAAGTTGACCAAGTTGTGGGGCTAAAAACCAGGGGTTTCACATCATAACAATCTTAAAACAAGTCTCGTCCTCGAGACTTTAGGGAATAGTAGGAGTTGCAAGTATTCGTAGTTCATAACATATGTTATATACATCCACGATATCATACCTAATATCCATTACATCATGTAGAGATATTATTGGTATAGGACATGTGTCTATTTCGATATGCAAAAGGCTATCTACAGACCTTAAGGTTACAATCTTTGAAAAGAAAACAAAAACCTACTATGCATCTTTCTTATCTTGAAGGCGATAACAATCTTAAAAGAACTCTTCCTATTTCTCCTAGAGATGCACTCTCAACTGCAATCTACTTATCACAATAGTAATAACAATCTTAATATAACATTTGTTATCACTGTCAACGACAACTAATCTTAAGAAATTACAGTTGACACCTTCGATATCTTAAGAGAGTTCTTCATATTTCTTCAAAAGATGTACATGCATCTGCATTCCACTTATCATGAGAGTGATAACAATCTTAATAGGACATTTATTATTGAGGTCGACGATAACAATCTTTAAGGATTGCAGTTATCACCTTTAGTGATAATACTCTTAAAGCATCCCCTTGCTACTCAGGAAGATGGATCCATATCCATGCTCTACTTATCACGAGAGTGACAATCATCATAATAGGACCCTTTTTTTCGCAATCGGTGATAACAATTTTAAGTGGATTATAGTCATCCCTGAGTGATAAGCATATAAAAAAATTATATCACCCTCAATGAGTACAAACAAAAGAAATGGTGTTATCGCAGCCGGCGATACCAATCTTAAAAAGAATCAAACTATCTCTTTAAATCCTAAAGCTTGTCTTACGAATTATCATGTACTACTTAATAGGAGTCTCAATATCACGTCACTACAATTTGTCACTTATCAATCTTTGAACTCATTTCGATTATCATTCTTTAAGAAGGTACTAAGACATTTAAGCATCATCATAATTATAATCATCAAGAAGGATACAATCCATGCGTCAGTACTATTTGTATGGGCATACCCTGCACTATCAAGCAATACACAAGGAACATGTTTCATGATCATACTCATAAAGCATATTGTCTATACAAGAACATTTAATAGTCATCAGATTCATTACATCAGTCACATGCCTTGAGTATATTTTTGTCCCTTCTCATCGACATGTATATTCTTTCATGTCGTGCTCTAACAATAATATTATGGCTCAATGCGGACATTTAGTTTGACTATGACCTCTTTGACCACACGTATAACATCTTCGAGGCCGAGTACTTCCCCTTGGTCCATTTTTAGTGTAACTTGTTGTAGTTTCATCCATTGGTTCCATAGGTAGAGAATCGTGATCATTGATTGGATAAGGCATCAGAAATTCTTGATCATCATTGTCATTTTTCATGTAAATACGTCATTTTCAATCTCTTATCGTGATGTAAGTCTTCCATGCGGGATATGACTTCTACCATCTCACGGATAGTGGATGGCCGACAAGAAGAGAGTCTATGTTGGATATCGAGACGAAGTCTACACCAAAACTTTAGGATCTGTTCATCTTCACACATTTCAAGCATGGGTGAATGACGTGCTAACTCATCAAATTTGATCGGATATTCTCTAGTTGACATTGATCCTTGTTTCAACTCATCCAATTCTTTTCTTTTTCTTCTAACCCAGAAATCGGGAAGAAATTGTTCTCTGAATGACTTCACAAAATTATCCCAAGTCAAAGGATGTGGTAAATGTCAGGATAAAGCGCTCCACCAATGCTTCGCATGATCGCTCAAGGAGTATTCAACAAATGGCACCCAACAGTCTTTGGGTGCTTGGATAATCTTGAGAACTTTCTCAATCTTTTCTAACCAAGCATCAGCATCCTCAGGATTAGTATCTCCCACAAACTCTGGTAATTGACACTTGCAATAGCTAGCAAATATTTTTTGATGCTTATGAAAAATATCCTCATTAGATAGACGGGGAACTGTAACTCTAGTACTACCCACACTTTGAAGGGTACGAATGGATTCTTCTAATCCATCAAGTCTTCGCTCTACGGTCTGTAATATCCTATCCATACTTTGGATCATGCCCATCATCATTGCCAACTGACTAGCAATCTCAGCATCAGAATGCGACATGATTCTGCATAAATAGTTACACTCATCAATCTCTAGATATCTAATGTCTCATATCCTAGGACTCTTTTGGGAAACCATTCCTGTAGGACTATATATAAGAGTCAGAAAACTCTAATATGTTCCAAAATTCCGAATACCATTAACAGTTACAATGTATAAATGATGGCAAATGGAGTATCCTTGCTCTGATACCATCTGTGACGCTCCGCCCCGCAGGGAGGATGTCGGACCTATCTCCCTAGGATCCAAATACTCAACAATAACCACATTCATACATCATGAATAACATTCGGAATGTAAAGCAGGAAAAGCAAATCATAAAATGCTCTAATGACATTTATATATTCATGGTTCCCAAATTTTACAAATTTGCAATAGAGTCCATGATAGATTATTGCATGACTAACAACTTAAACTGCAGGAACTATAAAAGTATAACAAAAAATATTACAACTCTAGTAGTGGAACTATACCCTGAGTCTGGTACAAACTGTGGAAGCTCAAGTCACTACTGCTGCTCAACAACCTGTAAACCTGGATGGGTTTTCAAAGAAGTACGTATGAGCAAAAAGCTCAATACAGCTAAAACATGCTAACACTACACTAGAAAGTGTGAAAGAGTAAAGAGATGGATGTTCATGTTCCTTTATTAATCTTGTCCTTATTATTCACTATCCCAAACTTGTATAAGCGATTATTCTAAATTGCACACAAACTAATACTTGTTGTAAGCTCATCAGTTTTTCATTTACTTACCTGAACCGTTGGGGTTAATCATACAAGAATCTGTAAATAGGTATATTATTAGTTCAAGACATATTTCCATCATATAAAAAAATGATGAGTTCAAACATTGATAACATCATCTCAACAGTCACATCATGTGTACTGGAGCAACCAACTCAAACGAACAACCCCAACTCCAACATCAACCCATTTTCCCCCAGCTCACCCGCCACGAGGGGAATACCCAGGAACGAGTACACCGCGGCAAATGGGACCGCACCGGATACACCCTTGAGACAAAGTATGAGTCTTCGATGAGTGCCGTACTAGGGACGCGGACTCACCGACTGTACCAATAGCACTATGCTCAAACGGCAGAGTCGTGGAACACACCGACAGACCCGCGGAACCAGAACTAACACTAAATCTAAGACTCACTGGGACCACGAGAGTTGCGCCCCACTCTCGGGTATGCTAACTTCTCTAAGTATAACACATACTAACAAATACCGATAAAGTAGTTTTTCAATTCAATTTCATTGAATACTTTACTATTCCTTTAAGAATACTACCACATTGATCTTAACATTTTTGCCCGAAGGTTAGATTTCATTGAAGTATGTAATTTTAAAAGTGATACGTAATTTTAAAAGTGTTACATGATCATGTAATTCCTTCTCATAAGATGTACACGTCATTACGAACTCATTGATTTCCGCTACGCAGGAACTTGACAGTCACCATGATAAACTCCCGAGGGTCTCCTTTTCAAAACAAAACATGATAAATCATGACCCAAATCTTTAAAAGATCATACCACATATCAGAATACCTTTTCAGAATAATAAGTGGCTGCACCTATACCAAATAAATGATTGATCTATCGGATTTCACTGTTGTAAAGATATCTACACATGTCCCAAGGGTGCATGTCCGACCCCTTGTAACGCCCGTGTGAACCAATTAGCAATTAGTAATGAAGTTGTGATCTCCGATACATGGGGTAGAATTACTAATTACATATCATGATGTCCGTAATAAGACTATTTTATTAATACAAACATATTTACAAGCACTGGCTTCAGTTACCAACACCAATTTATAAATTTTATAACTCACAATTCCAAAATGCAATCAATGGATGAAAATTAATTTGTAACTTTAACTGTCTTGACGATTCTGTTTGGCCACATCTAATAATATCAACAAAGCAAGAAAAAAAGAAATACATTTTTTTAAAAAAATCAAAATGACAATAATTTATGATTTAGCTAATATTTCATAAACGATCAATAATAATATAGAAGGATGATGAATATCATTATAAATAAATCCACATGTTTCAATTTTGATAAATTGACAGGATGGAAAATGCATGTAATAGCCACAAGTCAAGCTTATTTCTAACTTATATTACATTAACAATTGGACAAAAGCACAGTTGTACTTATGATACTTAACCACCACAATATCATAACTTATCTCATAAGAGTGGATAAAGAAAATCATCATTGTGCGATATATTCTATTAATGCGCAGCTTTAATCATCACAATTTTTTGACCGTTAGAAATATACGAGAAGGTGGACTGCATATGTAACTGTTCTAATCTACACAACTAATGTGTGCAATGTCCACACATTAATTTAATCCATGAATATATGCCATAAAGTCAAAATCAATGCCATGATAATTTCGTGCGTTACATGCATATGTCAAAGATCGTGACCACATATCTCGCGTAATAATGCCAGAGAAATATGATAGGAAACTATTTGTCAAGCATGTGAATTCAACATGTTACATAAGATGAAGGAAGCTTATCTCTTCCCTTCTATTCTTTTTGGGAGAAATTTAATCACTAAAAGTAACCGATGAATTTAAGTATTCTTGCAATGCTATCCACTATTGAAACATCAAACTTATTCACATGCGACTATGAATGCTCACGTTTCGTATGTGTTGAATTTATAAGGTCTCATAGAGGTTTAATGCTAAATTATAGTAATAGCATTCATTCTAATTCATTCTATTTCCATGGATTTCTAATTCATTTTATTTCCAAGGGAAATAAAGCCCATGTGCGTGGTATGCTTAGTGTTGAATTCCAATCCAATCTATCATTTAAATTTTTAATTCATGAATTCTCATATTTCATGATTGGAATTATATCTAGCTCAACATGCTTTTAGATAATTAACAATAAGGTATCTAAGTAACATGATTCGTTATATTGGTCCAACAATCATGTGTTATGTATATTATTGATTCATGAATTACATAAGGATCAAAGGAAAAATATTAGCATAATGTGCATGGCACGATACAATACAAATATCTGTCTATAAAGTACCCTACAAGTATATTTAAGGCTCTAGATATATTCATAAGAAATGGTCGATAATCACATAGAAATCAACAACAACGAGGGAAAAAGATCATCGTTAGGCCCATACTCCTCATACTAATATCATTAGGCACTTTTTATGATCATAATATAGATATAGTCCACAAAATAAATAGCAATACATCTATTCTGTTTTATTAAATCTTTAGGAACATCAACAACCATCAATCTCCACACCAAGGGGGAATACCCATCCAGCAAGAGGGACCCGAAGGTCCATGAGTTACAAGTACAATGAGAAAACCATAAACAAAGGGAAGGGGACCGTACCTATATGAGTGATCTCGCGTGTAATATCATGTCTTCGCTCCAAGCCATCTCCCACATATTATCCCAATCACGGAAACCTCTAAATCAAAAGCACATTTTCTTAGATCTAATCCATAAATAAAGTCAACAAAAAGAGGGAGATGGAGAGATGATCTTACATCTCTAATGTGAGATTTGCGTAGAGGATGTCGAGGGAAAACTTTTCCACAAAAATAATGGAGGGCAACCAACTCCGCCAACACTCCGTCGGAGCTCCAATGATCTTGAGAGGTGGGAAATGGTATGTGGTGGCTAGGGTTTGCAAATGAGAGGAGAGAGCAATCTAATAGGTCTTTTATATCCCTAAAATCGGAGTTGGACGGATCTCTTAATTGGATCTTGTTGAAATACCGTATGACCATTTCAGACTTGACCCATTCTCACTAAAACGATCATATCTCACTCATCCGATATCTGATTTGAAAAATTTCAGATGCGTTGGAATCTTGACGACGATACGCATCCATCTCGTCATAATATGATACAATCAGATCAAAATTGGATTTTTCATAAATTTCTTATTGAACCACTACTATTTGATTATCAACAACTTGACCAAGTTGTGGGGCTAAAACCAGGGGTTTCACAGATGTGGGGGAAGGTGAAGTGTGAGAGTTAATCACAATGGAATGGAATCAACTTGGATTCAAGCGTGAAATTAAAGGAAACAACACGAGAAATATAAGAGAAGAAGTGGGGAGATGGATATACCTGGAAACTACCGAAAGGACAAAATCATGGATGGAGTTCTCCTGTGGTGGATCTCGACAAAGCTCCTAATTCTCGCCTCGATGGTTGGTGGTGGACAGAGGCTCATGCACGTAACGACGGAGAAGATCTTCATCATGGAAACAAGAATCACACCGCTTCTCCACCCTCTCTTTCTCGGCAAAAGAAACATGGTCTAGATACATCGCCTCTCTCTCGAAGCTCGAAGGAAGAGATGGAAAAAATGGCAGAACTCTTGGTGCTGGGGGTGGGGGGTCGGTCCTATATAAAGGTTGAGAAAAATCGGGACCAAGCTATCGGATGGCATTGCTGGCAACTAGTCCCGTCACCGGCGTCAGTTGGATGAACAATCCAACGGCCTCGTCATTGGGCTATTGGTAGAGAAAGGAAGGATGGAGGCGATGTACGATGGGGAAGATGCGCAGAATTGACAAAGAATAGAAGGGAAAATAGAAAGAAAGAGATAGAGAAAACACAACATAAATAATTTAATAATTAGTATATTTATTAAAATAAATAGTTAATTAAATAAAAATGGATAATTAAATAATTAATAATTAACTAGATTAGCTAAGATATAATTAACTAAATAATTACGTACTTAATAAAGGTATTAATGATTTATTAAATAAATAATTATATAATTAATTAATTAGTAAGTAAATAAATAAATAATTTGATTTAAGAAAAGAGTATTAATTTATTAAATAATGAGATAAGTTTCGGTACATTATACCTTATACCAATACGGTCCCAGAACACGCATTTTGCATATTAACTACGATTTTAGTGAAATCAACATCAATTTGTAGATAATTAAATATTACGAATTTTAAAACTGAGTTTGCTCAATTTGAAGTCTCTATGGCTTAGTTATGAGATCTGAGAAATTTAGATAACGGCTTTGAGGCTTTGGGTTTAGTGGCATTTGGACTGGAATTATATTTTTATAATTTTATATATATTATTAGAAGATTGTTAGAAAAGAAATTAAGTTAAACGAATTTACAGATAATTAATTAAAATTATGGGAAGTTTCTACACATAGTACATATATACAATAGTGTCCAAACGCCAAAACTCACGCATTTTATTCTAATTTTCTTTTTATATTTTTAATAAATAATATCAAGTATAAAACAAAATATAAAATTGAGTTTGATTTGTCTTGAATATTTTTTAATATTTATGAACCTTGGAAGTCGACTTTTACGTATTTTTCGGTTAATTGGCATTAATTATTTTTATATTAAATTTTTTTCGGATATTTTTTATAAAATAATATATATTTTCGTGAATAACTTATATAAAAGAAGTGGTTTGATTTGGAATGATAGAAGTGATAAATAAAATCTATGAAATAATTACTATGTAAAAAATGTGTTTAATTATATTTTTGGCTCGATTTTCTATCATTTTTACAAGTTAGGATCAGTCTGTACATAATTATATCCATCCTTCTTTTCTTTTTTATTTTCCTTTTTCTCTTTATTCTTTCATTTTGTGTAAAATAATGTTAAATCTATAATATGAATAAATGTATTTAAAATTTTAATTAATGGGAAAAGATGATTATTTGCATATATTTTACCAAGGATTTTAGTTAAAATGAAAGAATAAAGACAATGAATCATGGATTCATCATGCATCAAATGACTTCCTTTGCAAATGACTAAACCATCTTAAGAGATTTTCTCTCATCTTATCCTCTTTGTTGTTCTTTCTTTATGTTCTGTCGGGTGAGTTCAGTTATCTGCTTGTTATCATTCTCCTCTTTATGTTTGTTCGTTGATTATAGTGCTTGTAAGCATATAGTTTACCCTCACATTAAGATTTAGTGCACTTGTGCTTGATTTTCTGTTATTAGATTTGGTTGTAGCTATAAACATTATAGACTACATAAAAGTAAGATTAAAGACTTGTTATTTAATCATATATTGTCATAAAAATATAATAAAAAAGAACACATACACTAAAACAAAATACAACATTCAAAAAACAACACCTTTTATGAGGTAAGATAGGTTACAAGGATTTTCTACCTCGATTCATATCTTATTTGGATAATTCTCGACCTTAAATCCAAATAACTAATATCCCTTTGTATGGTCCCATTCCATCATTTCTTCGACCTTCCCTATCCTCTCATAACTGGATAAACATCCCAAAGCTCACATCTTCTAACTGGTATATCAATCGACCTCCACTGCAAATGACTAAACCATATTAAGTGATTTATCTCATCTTGTTCTCTATTAGATACATTAACTTTCCTTCGTATCACATCATTCCAAATCTGACACATCTTAGCATTTTTCAATTCGGTTGTCTATACATGTCTATGATTTTGATCCATAGAGCATAACATGTCCCTCGTCTACTTTGTAATACTTTCCTTTGACTTTGAAAGGGATTTTCTTATCACAAATAGTAGTGGTGGCTCCTCTCAACTTTTACCAGCTTGCATTTATCTATGAGTAACATCCCCATTAGTTTCCCCATCTTGTTACAAAATAGATCTCAAGTATCTAAAAGAAATTCTCTTTTGAATGTTATAGTGTCCAATCTTCATAAAATCTTCATACATACATTTATAAAAATACAAAAGACATAGAAATGCCTAAAAACTACTTGATTTATTATGATCGATCTTATGTGAAATTATATTATTAATCCTAAGTGAAATTATGTGAAACCACCTTAAAAGTCGAGTGTAAAAGCACCATGTAATGGAAGAAAAAGAGTCACTTGACTCAAACTTATAAAGTGATTTGTAAAACAATTTCTTATTCAGATTTATTTATATTACAAAAAATGTGATATATAGTGCAAGTATAGGAGTATTGAATTTAGAGAGGTGTGAATCTATGTGATAAGGGTTCTTAGGTGTCTTCGTGCACATGTCTCGAGGCGATGCATAAAATTAATAAAAATGGATATATTATTATCAAAATAATAAAAAGAACATGTACACTAAAACAAAATACAGAATTCATGGATACATTTATATAAAAATATAGAAGACAGACATGCCTAAACATTGCTTGATTTATTATGCTTAATCCTAAGGGGGCATTTTGTTCAGAATAAGCAGGAATAAGGATAGGGAATAAAGATAATAAGGATCTATTGTCTGTTCCGCTGAAAGATACGAATAAGGAAAATAATGCGGAATAAGGGTAGGTGAAGTGGAATAAAGATAGGAATACATATAAAATAAGGTAAAATAATGGGATGTGGATGAGAATAGCCATATTATTGGAAAGATTCCTCATTGTAAGACCTTTTTCTCCAAATGAACCTAACCTAAGTGAAATTACGATAAAACATCTCAAAAGTCGAGTGTAACATCAATTAATTAGTAGAAGAGGAAGAGTCGTTGTGATTTGGATTTGTGAAGTAATTTGTCTAACAATATCTTATTTTGATTTACTTATATTCCAAAAAGTGTTATGTAGAGAGAAAATATTGGAATATTGAATTCAGTGAGGCGCATAACTATGTGATGCAAGTTCATAAGTGTATTCGTACAATATAGTTGGTACCCGAGGCAAAGTATGAAATTTTACAATTCTCATCCTATTAATTTGTTTTTTTTTGTGTTTGTCTAATTTTTATAAAATTTTGGTTTTAATATTTTTATGTGTTTATGATTTTCAAACCATGGAAGGATTTTTACTTTATGAATGGGTAAATGCGATACTACATAGTGTGTACAAGCATGTGAGTGCAATTTGTGCGAGTGAAAGTGGAAATGATGGACAACTATGTTACTAAAAAACAAAAATAAGTGAAGTGTGTATTGCAACAAAGTCTATGAGTGAATGTCAAGAAACAAGACAGCAAAAAAGAATAAAAAGAAAAAGTAAAGAGTCAAGTAAAAACAAAACCAATTAACAACATAATTGACTTTGAAAAATCTGATAAAACCCAAACCATGTCCAAATCCGATGAAATCAACCCAAGAAGTCAAAAATTACCCGACCTACTACTCTAAAAGAAGAATAGTGTCATCGTTGTGTCGGTTGAGTGAGTATTACTAGAAAATTTATTTATTTTCATGTTATTTATATTTCGAAACTCAATGGTATAGCGATAAGTACGAGAGTGTTAAACTTAGGGAGACAAACTGTGGAAAACTAAGGTATGGATTAAAGTAAAAGATTTTTCTACTTTTTATTTATTTTTAATGATTTTTTTGAATTTTAATTTAATTTTATTAATTTTATATTATTTTTATGGTTTAATATAGCTATGTAAAAATATAGGTATATGTTTTATATTTTTATTTTTTTTCTATTATGAAGTTTTTATATGTTTTAACTATTTTATATTTTTTATGTAATTTTAGAAAATTGTTTTGTAACTTTTAATTGGTTTGTAAAGTTAAAACAAGGTTTTTATTGAAAATAATGATTTATTTTTTATTTTCAAGATAGAAAATAGTAGGAAAATATTTTTATTTTATTTTTATTAGAAAGTAGGTAAAAGTACTTTTGTAATAAGGTGTGATTTTTAATGAATTAGTTATGCATTTTGAGGTTTTATGTATTTTGTTTTTTATGGATTTTAATGTGGAAATTTGATTTGTTTGTGGTTTATTAAGTAAAATATAGTTAAATATACTGGTTATATTTTTTAGTATTTTTAAATATATTTTATTTTTTTATTGTAACTTATGTGTTTTGTTTATTTTTTGTAATTTTTAATTGATTTATTAAAAATTAAAAATATTTTTATTATTTTAATACTACTTTTAGACTATATATAATATAATACTATATTTGTACACATATTTTTATTTGATTTTTATATTTTGTATATTATTTATTATGTATATAGTTTGTACAACAATGATATATAGTAGTAGGGGTATATGTGAAATTAATCTGGAAATAGGTGACATGTATGCAATAGGAGATTATCGAACGGCTCGTGCTGAAAATCTCAAGAACATACGTGCTTGGGCAGTTCAGCAGCTCGATGAGGACCTATTCAGAAATAGCAGATGTGGGATGCAAAACAACAAATGTGCCGAAATATATCTAGCGGGCACGTGCAAAACACGCGTGCCTTGAGTAGTGAGGTGTGCGGAGACTCTGGTTACGATGCATGGTTGAGCTAGTGGCGTCCGATATGATGATGAATGTGTTGTTTTATATTGATCTGAGGCATAGCTCTGATGTCGATGCGTGGCTCGATCTCGTGAATTAGACCGAGACTTATTAAACGGCTCGTGCTTTATACGAGAGTTTGATCGGATGGTGATTATTTGCTCATAGATTCTAATCATGAGGTCATTGTACATCACATTCGCCCCCAAATTTTGAACAGCTTTAGGAGGAGGTGGAATAAATCTCTAAGTTCTGAAGCGGAGGATCAACGCTCACTGGTGCAGGGATTCGATATGGATTATTCATTGTTGCAGTATTGCTTCGACTTGGATCATCAATTATGAAAGAGGCATGATCAGATGATGATGCCCGATCGTAGATGAATGCTTCTGATGTAGGATGCGAGTCCAATAGTGGACCTTCACGATGGATAGATTCGCTCTAGGTCTGATCGTCACTTATCGAAGCCTTTGCTCGTCTCTAGTGCGATGAGTTTTTCAGGAGTTGTTCCTTCGGCCTAAATGCAGATGATCTACTTAGTATATGATGCCCAATGAAATCCTCACATCATCCTAGATGATGCTCGTATATACAACAACTGCATCCCTACATCACATGTGATAAAACGGGTCTCGAGTTCGATTCCTCAACTAGAAAGGTAGGAATGCAAATAGATGGGTGATCCTCAACAGATGGAAGGATAGGGATCGGATCTCTGATGCATGTCATCGGAGATAATTAGGTTATGAGAGAGGTATGGAGAATAGAATCAAATTACATGAGATGATTGGGGATGATGGAATCATAATGGCTTCAGATTTTTGCATGAAATCAAAGGAAATGGAACGGAAAAGTAAGAGAAGGACTAAGAGGAGAAGATGAAGGAAGGAAAGTGGAGTAGTAGAGAAGAAGGATCTAACTGGAAGTGGAAGCGACGCCTAGAATTGAGGTGTTGGGCCTTGGATCTTGGCCTCAACACATCGACATTGGACGTAGAGGCTAGAATCACGGTAGAGCTGGGCTCACGCCGGCAGTTGATCTCGTTAAAACCCTCTCTCTCGCTCAACGCGCGGGGGAGGAACCCTATCACCGGTCCTCTCTCCCTCTATGAGCTCTGTAGAATTTGTGGATGATGAATATGGAGGGGGTGCATGCCCTCATATAGAGGAGGAGAAGGGAGAGGTCGGCGAATGGCCTAGAGGTTGGAGCGACAGCCCAATAGCCAAGATGTTGGGTGGTTGGCGGGAAGAGGAGAGAAGAGGGAGACGAGGTAGAGGAGAAAGGAAGCGACGAGAGAAGAAAGAAAAGGAAGAAGAAGGTGCGAGAGAGAAAATAAAAGAAATAAATAGAAAAATAAATAATGTTTTAAATTATTTATATAAAGAAATAAATAATAACTAAATTAATTCATAAATAAATAAATAAATAATCAAATAAAATGTTACATATTTTAATTTAATAATAAAATATTAATAAAATATAAAATATAAGAAATGATATAAATCAAATACATTTTATACCAATAGGGTTCCAAAAGCTATTTTTTTGCATATTAATTCTTATTTTAGTGAAATCAGTTTCATTTGATAGATAATTCTATGAAATAAACTATAAAAGTGAGTACGTCCCATTCAGATTTCTTATGGCCAAGTTATGATGTATGAAGTTTAGGGTCACGATGTCATAACTTTGGGATTTATTATTATTATTTTAAGAAATAGTTTAGTAATTTTTACTGATTTTTATAAACACATTAGAAGAAGAATTAAGTTAAACGTGATTAGGAGTAATTAAATAGAAAATAAGGAAGCTCTATATACATATAGTGCATATATAAAGAGGTCCAAACACCAAAATCCACATGTTTTATTCTATTATTTTTTGATATTTTTAGTAAATAAAGTTTAAAAGTGAGTTTTGTCAATTTGGAGTTTTTAATAAATAGTTATTAACCTTGGAAGATGACTTTTACAAATTTTTAGGTTCACCATACCTAATTTAATATATTAAATACATTTATTATATTTTTATAAATTAAAATATGTTACCATGAACAATTTTAATGAAGAAAATAATTTAATTTGAGATTATCAGAATGATAAATAAAATATGTCAATAGATGTACACAGTGGAAAATGTGTTATGTATATTATTTATCTTGATTTTCTAACAATTTTTTAAATCATGATCTTTACTTCCCCCTACTTATTTATTTTATTGACCACGTCAATATTGACCTGGTCTCAAGATTAGGATCAGTTTTTGTATATTCCATATCTACATCCTTCTTTTCTTTTATTTTTCTTTTTCACATTATTATTTTATTTTGGTAAAATTAAGTGTTAAATATATAATATTAAAAAATCTGGTTAGAATGTTAATTAGTGAGAATTAGTGAATATTTACATGTATTTTACCTAGGATTCTAGCCAAAATGAAAGAATAAAGGAGATGAAATATAGATTCATCATTCCCCTATACTTTACCTTTGCTAGTCCCTTAGCAAACAATTACTTTATAAATAAGTCAAAGCATAAAGAAAAAGAAAAAGGAAAACAAAAGAACTTAGAACATGATTGTTTCTTTAAACCAAATTTATATTCACCCAAAGTCAACAAGTTGGAATAGGCCTTTGGACTAGTAATTTATCGGGACCTTATTAGAATTAGGATTAAAGTCTCAACAACCCTCAAGTTCCACAAATCCCTATCCATGTTCACCTCAACAAACAGCTCAGATCCACCTATCCATCACGCAAACTATTCAACTTTAAAGTCAATTTCTACTGTGTGTGAAAGGTATTAGCTCCTCCTGCTTGAGGAAGCGAAGAAACCACCCATCTCAGTAATACACTCCCATTTAGCCCTTGTCTAGCTAATCGATCCTCGACGAGGTGGGTATTTCCTTCTAAGGCCAGGTCGTGTTGCGTCCATAATCGAATATAGAGAGAAGACGAAGAATGGAAAGAGAACTAGAGTGTGATCACTGGAGTCACATCTCCTGTGAAGCTTGACCAGTTTACTTTACACGAATATACAAGAACTAGGTACACTTCTACAAAATATTTTATACATTTTATATATATACAAGATTATACATATTTTATACAAAATTTCACAAAAGAATTTTATTTACATATTTTATATAATTAAGAATTTTATCCAAGTACTTTAAAATACATTTTATATATAACTTTTAAAACACTTTTTACAAGTCATATTTACAGCTTCCTATCGGCTTTTAAAAACCTAAAATATATACCCATACTTTTAGAGCCATATTATTAAAAATATAATAAAGTATAAGTTATGGATTCTAAAGTATATATAGAATATATACGACACCCCCTAAATATAGTGTGAACTATGTCCCCATAGTGACCAAAGAAGTGATAAAAGAAGGCATACTCTAGCTAAGTATAGACTGGTGAAAAGAATGCTATACTGCAGCGAATCAAAAAATGAGGAATAAACGAATAGGATTCAATCACCCCCCTATACTTAGGATCAATTAATCCTATGAATAGAAGACTAAAAACGAAGATAATAGAGGTCAAAAGAATGTACACAAATCAGCGACTCGTCTTGTCCCCCGGATACTTAGGGTAAAATATCTCTAAGTATAGGGATGAATATCAACAGTTGAGGGACATGCGAAAGAACAAACGATACAAGATCAAAAACAATCAAAAGATATAACGAGTGATATTACCCCCATATACTTATGGTAAAGTACACCCTAAGTACACGTAACAATAAGGGTAATAGAATAGAACGATGTGAACAATTCAATATCTACACCCCTCCTATACTTAGGATAATGTACATCCTAAGTACAACAAAAATCCTAAGAGGAAGCTAGGGGTGTAAAATGAAAATGAAAGAATAAATTATTTAAATCGAAAACATGTATGTAGGAGTTGAAAAGAATGAACAAATCAAAGTGAAAAATTGTACAAGCTCGAGAACGTCAAAGAGTGGCCATTTGTATGACTAAGAAACGATGGAATATAAAAGAGAAAGGTCGACATTGGGGTCATCCTCAAAGATATCCATATTTAAATTGGAGGATCTCTGACTTGTGTCAACTGGTGAGGAGTAGTCCAAATGGTCGAAAAGATGGACATAACTGACCTCTGTAAGATGAATCATGGTCTTTGAATCATTGTCATCATCGATACTGGGATAAAAAGATGAAGAATTGTCCTCTAACACTGTCTCCTGAACTCTGTTAGATTGAAGAGACATCGATGTCGTATCTGAAGTAGATGCAAGAAAGAGGTCAAACTCTCCTGCAATCTGATCAATATCCTCATCAACATAGCCCTTTATCTGAATCTACATGAAAAGAGGGCTCAATAATCTAGAAACTAGAAGGATCGAACAAAGAATCTACAATTAAATCAGGTACAAAATTTGAAGTACGTGCCGCCAACTGTTTCATCTCAGTGACATTTATACTATAAATCTCATCAATACATCTCTAAGAATGTGTACACAGATCACCAAAGGAAATACTCTCCATGTTTTTCTCAATGGAGAGGAAATCTCGAGTCTGAATAAAATCAGAAAAGATATGATCGTGTAGAATCTCAATTGTAAGACACATGCCCCCGTATCTGATGGGCTAATAAAACACTCCTCTGATGCTAGAGTCTCTAATGGCCTGGAGCTCCAAGATGTGCTGCTTGGAGGAAAAGTAACAATGTCTGTCCCATAATCAATAAGGGCCTGGCTGCATGCAGAAAAGGCTTACCAAGAATAATCGAAGCATTATGTGATGGTACTAAAGAGTTAAAGCCCAAGACAACAAAATCCACAGTGAATTTTGTGCCTTGTATCATTATGACAATGTAATGAAGTATACTCTTCGACCTGTTGATCTATTTGTCTGGAAATTTAGGAATCATCCTGGCCTGCTTGAGATGCCCTAAATGAAGTGTCTCAAGAAGATGGAAGGATAGAATGTTTACTGGAGATTCGCTATCTAATAAATGTGCTTGAACTCATGATCTAAAATCAGCAAGCTGACAAATGATGCTCTTATATCTTTCTTTTTCTTTTTGGGAGATGTACGTTGGATGGCATAACATGCGTCAATGGTCAATACTTGTTCTTTCGAGAAATAATTTCTCCTCTTCTTTCTTCTAGGTGTAGTATGCTGCTTCAAAGACTTCTGTAAGAGAGTAATGTGTGTTATACATTTGAAAGAGTGAGCTTGATATGAATTTTGTCCAACATCTATTTTGTGAACTTCAACTCTTTAATCTTTTTGAATTTTCTGTTTTTTCTCCTTTCCCTATGTTCAGAGCATCTGGGAAAAGTATTTGTACATCCTCCTCAGCCATATGTACACTTGGAGGATCAAAAGAATAAGGGGAAGTTTTTTTCTAAATCAAGACAAGCTCCAGGAAGAACATGAGATAGAGATCTAACAGGGAAGTTTGAAGTCATGTCTTTATTCTAATTTATGAAATTTCTCTTTTTTCCATTTTTTTGTGATTTTGTGTGTTCACTATGAAGAGAATCAGAATCTTAATGTGCATCTACATCGTTGCATACTATATGCTCCTTGCTCTTAAATGTCTCAACAACTGAAGGTTGCCTCTGAACATCATAAGAACTAGAAGGAACAGATCTCAACAACTAAGGTGAAACATGAATACCTAAAATTGATCTTTGCTATGTGGCAATGCTGACTATGAAGTCTCTGAACATGTTCATCTACTCCATACGAAAGGCGTTCTACTCATGATTCCTATGGACTAAATACTCAATCATGGAAATGTCTCTAACTAACAAATAAAAGTGATGACCCAAGTCAATATCTGCCTGTTGAGATGGATAAGTCTGTTCGAATGAATTCGAGAATGTATACTCCTAAGGTGTAAGTGGTAATGATAGTAGTTGTGATACGGAAACAAAATATGCTGAAAAAACCACTAGTACATCATGGAATCCTTTTTTATAAAGTGTTGAACTAGTTCAAACTCTGACTGGTAAAACAACAGAGATGGAACTGATAACTGAAGAGTAGAACTCTCTACAAATATCTCAATATCCATCATTTGTGTTGTATCGATATCCAAATCAGTTGCCCGATGTGCGATATAAAAATCAGTGGGAAGTGGATCGCATCTAGGTGGTCTCATGACACTCCCATGTGTTGGCTTGGCATCATATATCTCTCCAAAGAGAGTCCAAAGTGAATCCATCAAGACTGTGGTGTGAACCGCCATGTGAGGCATCAACTAACACCTGCTATTTTGTGGTCATCCCTAATAGAAGATTTGAAGTAACTGAACTTTGGAGATCCTGTAATCTTGGTATCTCCTCAAAAAAACTGAAATCTGAGCCACATATTGTGTATTGGCTCATGAGGGTCATGTGAAAAATCTCTAATAATGACTGGATGAAATTAGATCGAGTAATGGGGTATTATCTCATAAGAAAGACAATTCGATGTGTAACCCAACTATCTCTCTACTTTCCCAAACCTCAGAACCATCTCGCGGCTCTGTCCTTGAGTGTCAAGGGAAAGGTCTTCCTCATAGCATCCTAAGTTGTAATATCTGAATCGAATTGAGTACCCCATATCTCCTAAAACTCAAAAAGATGCTCATATGGCTCCTCGTGCTGTTACCCATGAAATCTCAGCAGCAAACAGATGAAATCTGAATCAATCAGAAAATTTGGTAAACTCGACGTAGAAACTGTATCAGCTCCCGAATAAGAAGTAGGTTGCTTAATCCGCACTCTCGTCTCAATAACTCGTGGACTCATATGTACTGAAGAATCTGATATCTTTCCACATGTCTCAAACCTCTTTCCAGTTGTCACAGGTGTAACTGATGGCCGACTCTGAGAGAACAAAGATGGATGAATAGAATTAACAAGAGGATACAAGGATATACAAGAAAAAAGGAGATAGCTCTCTAAGATCAGAATCAAACTCAGAGAAGGAGGGAAGGACATGGTTGGGTTCAAAAAAAGTTTCCTCTAACTGACATGGGAGAATCAAACATAGACAAGAAAGATAACTCTCTAGGACTAGAGTCATACTTGGATAATGAGAAAGAACAGAACTGTTGTTCAAGAAGAGGGTCATCTTGAACCGACCTAGATGAATGGGAAGGTGTGCAAGAGATGGGGACAACAAGTGTCGACCGAAGCGATCACCTACCCATCATCGTGACTCAAAAAGAAGAAAGCTGACTCTAGATTACAAGACGCGGATGATGAGTGACTGCTAGAAACTCATAGATCTTAGATTTACACCACTCAATCAAAAGCAAAGCAAACCCCAAATTCATGAACTCAACTCGATGATGACCAAGAAACCTCGGTCGTTAATCTTTTCAGTTTTATCAATAGATTTAATGAGTTGTTGGGTCCCTGAATATCCCAAGAGACTATCACTAGTCATACAATTAGTTTCACTTACTATCGGCCAGTATGTGAGTAAGTATAGACCATAAAATGGCTACACATTAATTAAGGACGACGCCCTACACAATGTCATCTAAACCACCCACTCTACTAAGGAAAATCAAACATTTTCTGGCTACCTGGGAGTCCTCACTGAAAAGTAGCTAATTGCTTTTAGAATCAATAGTCTTGAAGAAAATATGGGTTCTGGCTCTAATCTTAAGTGTCATCCCTCACTCACTTTCTGGATAGTACTTGCAAGACAACGTGAGGATTGCTCTTCCAAATCAATAGGTGGAGTACTTTATATTTATTTTTATGGTCAAGTGGAATTAGTAGTCCTAATTTTTTTATAATTTTTTTATCTCTTTGAAAATAACGTCTAATATATTTTTATCTTTTTCCTTTTTATCATAATTGAAGAACACTAGATTGTGCGGCCTTAGATATAATTAAACCTATGGATGCAAAACAAAAAACAAACCTAATCCAAATACCTAGCCATAAAAATCTGCGGAAAACATAGAAAAAGAGCGAGTAAAACTGCGGTGAGATCCCTACTCCCCCATGTGCACGACGCCTGCTGAAACATACCTCAGAAATTAGATGGCAATGTACAAGTCGAAATGCACTGAAGGGTCCCTTATAGAAAATGCAAAATGGGCAAGTACCCTTTCTTTCTTTTACAAAGAAGATACATAAAATTTAACGGAAACTTGGCTTCTCAGCTTGCCTCTCGCTCAAGTCCTACAACGCATCGTAGAAATAAAAGCGTAAAATGCTAATAAAAATAAAAAATGATGGCTAATTTAGTGAAAAATAATCGGGAACCCTAAGTCCCAGACTTTACCCTAGTGCAACCTCCCCAACAATGGTGCCATCTAAAAAACCAACCAATCGGGTCATATAAAATGTCATTTTCGTATCAATTAAAATTCACAAAAAAGACTTATTTTTTATTTTTTATACTCCTAAACTTGAAGGAATAGAGATAAGTACGGGAGTGTCGAACTCAAGGGGGCAAACTGTGGCAAATTTGGGTAAAATAATAAAGGACAACTAAGGATAAAAGATTTTATGATCTCTATTCGATTTTCTGTGAAATTTCTAGATTTTTATTGATTTTTTTGAATTATATATTGTTTTTGTGTTTTTAATATACAGATATAAAAATGTAGGTATACATTTTATATTTTTATATTTCCTTTTATATTTTGACGTTTTTATTTAAGTGTTTTATAATTTTTATGAATTTTTTTTAGATTTTCTATAGGTTTTTGGATTATTTATAAGGTGGAAAACAATGTTTTTATTCAAAATAAAGAATTATTTTTAATTTTAAAGATAGTAATCTATAGGAAAATTTTATTATTTTATTTTTATTGTATAGAGTGTATAAATACCATCAAAACAAGGTATTATACATAATTTTAAGTTTTTCACTTAATTAGCAATTTTTTTACAATTTCTGATGCATTTTTTTATTTCTTGGTGGTTTTTAATGTTTGATAATTGATTTACTGTTTAGAATATTGTAATATATACTATGTATATTCTTGTGGAATTTTCGGAGGTGTTTTTTTATGTATTTTAAAATTATGTAAGTATTTTGTATTTTGTTTTGAATTATTGGAAATAGAAAATATTGTTATTTTTCAAAATAATTTTTTATTCTGTATAGAGTATAGTACTATATACATTTATATATTTTTATTACAGTATTCTATTTTTGTATTTGATTTTATACATATTTATAACATCTATTTCATACTGTATATAGGGGTTGTTATGTAATTATCTTGAAAAAAGGGGCATACTTGAAATATTGAAAGCTTGATGGGATTCACACAAAAACTCTAGCAAAGCACGTGCCGAACCATGTTCCAACTCCAACTGCTTCAAGCCCTGCAAGTGAATAGCAGTAAACGTAAGGGTACGTGTTGTAATATCACAAACTCTCACGTAAACAAGCACATGAGTAGTAGTTGGGGGGGGGGGGTGATAAGTAGCAATTTGCCTACAAATGTTTTGCGGGTTGCACATGTAACGCACGTGCACTCCTTATGCCTAAAGTGGTGGGGCTGTTGTGAGCGTGACACCTGGGCTGTCATGTGGCAAGTCCAGGCCTGAAGTGGTTGGGCTAATATGAGTCGTCCGATCGTTGAGTGATCGATGGTTCCTGTGCAACTAGAGAACGACACTACAAGAAAAATGAGTTGTGGCTACGGAATGTGGCTACGGAAACTTGTGGCCACAATAATTCCGTGGCCACTAGTTTCTCGTAGCCACAATCTGTGGTCAAAGTCTTCATATAAGAGTTGTGGCCACGATAAGTTCTGTGGCAACTTATAGTGGCCACGACATATTCGTGGCTAGAGAACTCTAGCGACGAGACTTGTAGCTACGGCTACTGGCCACGACATGTCGTGGCCAGAGTCCAATTCTGTGGCCACAAACCCCATATCCGTGGCCATAAATCTGTAGCCACAACTTGTTTTCCTTGTAGTGCGAGCTCGGTTCTTCTGGAATTTAGGGGTTTCTTCCCCTAAATGGACCTGTAGTCCACAGCAAAGCTCAGAAGTGACCAATCTTCAACAACACAACGACTTCGGGCAGAGTTGCTCAGAATCCGTATAGCAAGTGTGCGATTGTATTCATGATTTGTTTATACAGGTGGTTCATGCTTCTTCCAGCGGTTGAGATTCTATCGAATCAATGCTCGATCTCATGCATCGCTCCAGGAGCTGTCGAACATGTGCTTATTTAATGTTTGTTGAGTTCTCTAATATCCTCAGATCGTAGGCTACAGAGATCGATGAGAGACAATGCTGCTCGTGGAACCAGAAGCTGTGCGATCAATGGAAAGGATGCTCATCACTTTCGTTCCAATCTATGGTGTTCTCCGATGAAATCCAGGTGATTCTGTGGTGTGAACCCTTCAGTCACTTGTTCCTCTATGATGCTCCAGATGATTAATCGATTGATGGCTCAATTCCTGACTTGCAAAATGTAAAGTAAGGCTCGAGGATGTTGTCCTCGACCTGCATGTTAGGTATATAAGCTAATGGAGTTGGGTGCATTCAGGTGGATGTGAAGGAAGAGGACTCGATCTCAAATCCATAGAGATCTGAGATGATCATTTATGAACGAAATGCGAATAAGCAATATTCGATCAGTTACGAGGTGAACTTTATAGGAATCGATTCGAAGTGACGATGAAAAGAAGTGGATTTGAATCAAAACATAGAGAAATGGAAGGATTGAGAAAATAAGAAAAGAGAAGGAGCAACAGAGATCTACAGGAATCTAACCTCGATAGGAAGATGAGTGGGATAATTACCTGGGAAAGCAGAGCTCAGTAGAGCTCATGGTCTTCACCTCAATCAGTGACAAGTAGAAGACTCATGCATACATCAGAGCTAGTATTCGACGCCACTGACATGATCGTGCCTCTCTCTCCGTCGTAACCCTCGCTGTGACGAGATCGTAGCAGAGCTCTGTCACAACCCTCGCAGGAACTCTAAGCTCACATGATTAGAAGAGGAAATGGAAATAATGGCAGATGATGAAGATGGAGGGGGCGCATGCCCTTATATAGAAGAGGAGAAGGGAAAGGTCGACAAACGACATGGAGGTTGGAGCAACAACCCAACGGCCAGGCCGTTGGGCGGTTGACGAGAAGAAGATGAGAGAGGAGAGGAGAGGGAGTCGAGGCGGAGATGAAAGGAAGCAACAACGGAAGAAAGAAAAGGAAGAACGTAGGAGAGAGAAAAGAAAAGAAATAAATAAATAATTACATGATTAATTAATAATCATCTAAAAAATTGAATAATTAATAAGGAATAATTGAATAAATAAACAAAAAATTAATTAATTAATTAATTAAATAATTAAATAATTAAGTAAATAAATAAATAGTTTTTTATTTATTTAATTTAACAATGAAATATTTATAAAATATAAGAATATAAGAAAGGGAAAAATGGGGTTGCCCCTAGGGGTAGCCAATATGGTTGCCCACCCTATTCTTTGCAAATTTTTTTATTTTTTTTGGAAAAAAATCACCATGTATATTCATCCCTATATCCCTACTATATGTCATTCGAATTTCGTCAGAAACAGAGACTCCTACGGCCTCCATATAGACGTAATTTTTTTAACGGTCATAGGATTTTTTAAATCGACCATGTCTGGATGGAGGTCGTAGGAGTCTCTGTTTCTGACAAAATTCGAATGGCATATAGGAGGGATATAGGGATGAATATATACGATGATATTTTCTAAAAAAATAAAATTTTTTTCCAAAAAATGGGGCAGGGCAGCCATGTTGGCTACCCCAGGGGCAGCCCCATCAACCCCTATAAGAAATGCCATAAAAAATAAATTAAGATTTAGATACATTGTACATTTTATAATAATTATGTCTCAAAACCTACTTCTTGCATATTAAATCTGATTTTTGTGAAATCTCCTTATTTTGATAGATAATTATAAAAAATGAACTTTAAAAGTGAGTATGTCCCATTCGAAGTTCATACAACCTAGTTATGAGGTTCGGAAGTTTAGGGTAATGGCTTCATAACTTTGAGATTTATTGACATTTATTTGAAGTTATATTCTTATAATATTTTTTTGTTTTTTATAAAAACAATTAGAAGAAGAGTTAAATTAAATGGTATTAGGAGTAATCAAATAGAAAAATAAGGAATACCTATATACGTATAGTACGTATATAAAAAGGAGAACAAATCTTAAAACTCACATATTTTATTCTAATATTTTTTTGATATTTTTAATAAATAATATTAGTTACAAAATGAAGTTTAAAAGTTAGTTTAGTCAATTTGGAGTTTTCTATAAATAGTTATGAACCTTGGAAATTGGTTTTTTTGGCTTTTAGGTTAATCATAATTAGTTATATATAAAATAATTTTTGTGAAATTTTTATAAATTAATATATTGTATTATGCATATTTTTCGTGAAGAAAATATTTTAATTTATGATTATCTGGATGATAAATAAAATATTTGAACATACGTACAAGGTGAAAAATGTGTTAATATACATTCTTGATCTTGATTTTCTAACATTTTATAAATTTTGATCCTTATCTCTATACTTATTTATTTTGTCTACCAAGTCAATATTGACCTAGTCTCGGGGTTAGGATCAGTCTATACGCATTCCATATCTACATACTTCTTTTTTATATTTGTTTTCCATTTATTATTTTATTTTGGATAAAATAAGTGTTAAATATAAAATATTAATAAATATGGTTAGAATGTTAATAAGTGTGAATTAGTGAATATTTGCATGTATTTTACCAAGGATTTTAGACAAAATGAAAGAATAAAGGCGATAAATCATAGATTCATTAAGAAGTTTGTTAAGCAAGTCTAGAGCCTAGCTTCAAAATATCTTACAAAAAACTCTGATCAGAGGCTTATCAAAAGTAGCCATGTAGGCATGGGTATGCATGCAATAGACATATCTCAACCTACTTTAGAACAACCCTTGCCTGTGGAGAGGGATCCAATAATAAATAACCAAAAATTTTAGAGTATGGATGAGTTTCATAAAATTCTGGGGAAAATTTGCAAACTTTCCAAAATATGTTACATTCCTTCATTAATATTTTGACAGTTTTTTGCAAACATGAGAAACAATGAGGGTCCTTCGACGATAATTCTACCAATTGGGAATCAACAATTCAGATTATATATTTTAATTAAATAACTGTCGTTGATCTAGGATATATGCCCACACATTCTGTACCTTTTATGAACCCGAGGATGTTTTCCTCTCTTATCCTTTCGTGGTGAATCTCATCGACTTCAGTTGCTCAAGTTGGGACAGGGCTAATGATTCCTCGATTCACCCGCAAGAGGATCTTTGACTGTCGGGCACAATGCAACAAGTTAATGGAGATGATCGGAGTTGAGGAGGGGGTTAAATCCACAGCTCTCCCAACAAGGACCTACAATGGAATTTTTTCATCTTGAATCGTGGTCAGATAAGCAAATAAAGCATGATTTCAAAATGGATCACAAGATGATGTTCGATACCGTATATAATCATATTCCGAGAAGGAATTACATTGAAATTTGAGACAAGCGAGCAACAAGATGCATCACTAGTCTTTTTTGAATTGCGAAATCAATCATAGTAAACACTACATCGATAAACCTAGGAACCATCACATTACTGATCATGACATTTTGGATCCTCTTCAAAAGCTCAACACTTTTTGGTGCTAAGAAATTAAAAGTATCAAAAGCAAAAGGGATAAAGACTTATTGATTCTCAGTGTATGCTTTCTTGTGCTTCACCACTCTTTCTCTAGCAGCTTTAAGAGTAGCATGTTCCTATGTGAATGTCCCACTCTTCAACTCAACCCGTGGAGAAATTCCTGTAAAGTCTACACAAGCATGCTTCCCTTCGACCCATCTAAAAATAAAAATATTAGCAAGTCTAAGGGTGGAATTTCCCTCCTGTGGAGCAATTAAAAAGTTCACATGCACCTCTTTCTTAGTAGCAACACCTACGCATATGAGTACATAAAAAAATATCTAAGAAGATCATGTATATACTTGAAACCCGAAAGCTCCCTGCAATGAATTGCATGATCGCCAAAATTGTCTAAGCATGCCTTATGACAGACTGGACATATCTCTGCTGGAAATAAATGAATCATGAGACGATATATGAGGATAGTATGATACGTCGCTGGTGACATGTGCATCTCATGTATGTGAATAGGAAAAGCAAGCAGAAAATCTCGAGCATGATTTGTTTGAAGACATCGAAAAATTATCATTAATCTAACAAACATATTAAAAACCACCTCCATATCCACAATTAATTTGCTAAAAAGAACATTTGCCAAAATATGTTGGGTCTTTAGGGCAGCAGTGTCCTTTATAGATAAGCAATTGAGATTGAAAGAGGGAATCATGCCATGAAGTCTATGAAGAGAACAATAAATGTTGGAGTCCATACTGTATCTCAATGTCTCGAATCATATGATCATGAAGTTCCCAAGACTGCACCCTAGAAGCCGCAAAGCCATAAGAAGAAGACTCAATAGCTGAAAGTAGCCCCAAAACTCCAAGTTGAATGGGCAATGAAGCCACCCTCCATTAGAGGTATCCAAAAAAGATACCTCCACAAATAACTATGTCTTCAATAGAATCTCGTAAGCCTCCGTTGAATATATTGATGTCTCTTCCATGGACATAGGTTGGCAAGTCCTCAAGCCAAATAAAAGTTTTGCTGTACCCATACATGAACGGAGTAAAAGAAGCTCACTCTAGAGATCATCCAACTGAGGAAGGAGATGCATCAACTTTACCTCTTTAGAAAGACTCTCCAAAGCAAAACCACCAATAAATTTTTTATCCCTACTAACTGCCCCTCCAAGTAACTTCAGGCCTAATCAAGGTCTTCCAATACCAGTTGGGAACAACCCTTTGTGAAGCTTCATGCTGTCACATTTAGGCGAAAAGAGTTTCGTTTTATGAATATTTGAAACTAGGCCTAAATCTAGCACATACAGCTCGATGATACTCAGAACCTTGGCCATCTCATATGTATCTCCAATAATCGTACCATCATCAATATACCATGCATGAACAAGTAGTTTGCAATTGTCCCAGATATAATGGACAAAAAAGTAAAGTACGAGAGAAAAAGGAGCAACCCTATAGGATCACATTGTTGCACTCCAATGGACGACCAGACATGTCTGTTTCCATGATACAACCTTGCTTCTTGTCCATATAAGAACTCCACCCACGATGAGATAGATGAGTATCTTGCTCTCACCACATGCAGTGAACCTATCAACCATATTGAAGGCATTAGAAAAATCTACTATAAGCATGGAAAGATAACCATTGCTCGAACATTCAACACTCTGTTGATAATGTGCATAATAGCTTCAGCTCCGCCAGAAACACTCACTCCAAACTAGACGTCATTGAGATATTTGGCAATATATTTAATAACTCATACCATAACAGTTAAACGATTCCAATCAGAGGGGTTGTGCAAGCATTTTAAGTTTAGGTTTGCTCCAACAAAGATTCAATCTCTTATTCTTCATGTCAAAACCAAATACAGTTTAGATCGCTTCGATAAGTTCTATTCAAGAAAAAGCCACAAATGATCGAACTTTAGAGGAAATAGACTACTAAATGATGAACGTAGTACTCAGATTGACTTCATTAATCAAATCACTACTGCACTCCGTATCAACCTTTATGGATATTGTAGTGGTCAGTGCGATCTATAGTGTGATGATACATATGTACTAGAGGTGGTTGGCGACCCCTATAGGAATAGATGAATAGGGAATGATCCTAGATCCATTATTTTTAGATTTAAATTATCAGATAAGTAAGAAGAAGAACAGGAAGAAGAAAAAACCTATTCGTGTGAGATGTGGAAGCATATCAGCGATGGAAGAAAAAGAACAATCAAAATAGGAGAAGAGAAACTGTGGCAGGAAAACATATGAGGATAGAGTGTTAGCCATGTGAGTCCGAGACGAACAATTCCAACAATAAATTTTATTGTAATATATGATTTATCAATAAAAGTTATTGATTGTTTCACTCCCTTTCTGAGATTAATTGGATGAATGCACTATAAGGTCCCTCTGTACAATTAGGGTTATGTACCATGGCCGTCTTGATAATCATACAGCTGTTGATTCATTAATTGAATCATAGAGACGAGTGCTTAGATGAATCAAACACCGTTAAATGATTATTAAGAGATGATCTCCAACCTAAGTAGGAGATGGCAATCTTTTCTCATTGACACTGATATCTGACCGACCTCCCTCTTGATGCACGTTCTCCAAATGGGAATAGTGATTCGAAGGTATCAGATTAGTTACGTCAAAGGGTTGACTTAACGAGATCGAGATAACCTAAGTCCTTTATTGAATATTGTAACAATATAGGAACACATCCTCTGACCAGAGACAAATGCGTTACTATATATCTGAGTGTGTACATTTGGCAGACCAATAGGTGAACGACCTAACCAAGGTCTATACATCAGTGAGCTGGTGTGCACGTAAGGGCATATGGATTACACTATCTCTCAAAGGGATCATACAGGTTCACTTGTGAACCGGATGACATGAGGTCACTCATGAAGTATAGGGACTGATCAAATTCCATGCATGGTTGTCGTACTTTGGAAGCATGATAAGAATTAGAAGGTATGATATATGGTTTGGGAAAGCATATGATCGATACCAATTCCCAATGACCAAGAATGTCAAACGTGATGATTAAACCCTAATGATCTCAGTGTAAAATTTATCTTTATCTGTGGGTTTATCATTGTCTTCTAGTATGCAGGATGTACATGTATTAGGAATACATGAGGCTGATGTGATCATAAACGATTATATAACAATGATGCATCCATTCCGAGGGAGTGACGAAACATGTTTGAATTTTTGTGACTCCTCTCAGTAGAGAATTATCTGATCTTGGTCCAAGTGTTGGACATCGATTTGAATAAGATTCATATGCAATAAGAAGATTAGATTTACAGTCTTGATTTAATCAAGCATCTATGAGAGCTCCGTGAGATCTGGATTTTGTGATGTGATCTCAATATCCAAGTCACTATACGTGGCACAATACAATCGCCATGTCCTTATCTCCAAGTATATGCAGAGAAAGCGCATTTTTCGTGAAAGGGTTCAAGAGTAATTCCAAAGTTGAACTGTATATAAGCATCAAGAAATGGATAATTAAATACGATTTAATTATCTTGAATTTTGTGAATTTTGTTCACATTATTGGGATTCATGATTGATCATCTAATATATAATTAAATGTGATTTAAATATTATTGATAAAAATATTGTGGATAGCAATATCCAATTATTCATATTATGTTACAAATGAGATTTATAATGTATTAGAGAGAGCTTATTAGGATTTAGATTTGTTGATTAATTATTGGTGTGAATTGGATTCACATTGGATAATTAACTGAAAATATAAATCACATTTTATTTTGGGTTGTGAATATGATTTGCAAATTTCCAATTGCAAGATTACAATGTTCTCAAAATAATTAGAATTATTTTTTTAGAATATTTGACAGCAAATGTTGTTGTAAAATCATGGTTATTTCCAAGGAATATTGCAATCTCACAAAATTTCATGAGATTGCATGAGATTCCACCTTTCCCTATTGGAATGGTGGACGACCACCAATTCCTATATGGAAAGGGTGGCCGTCCACTCTATATGTAGGGATGTAATCTCCATTCAAAAATCTCCATGTATGCTTGATTTGATTTAGGATTAAATTATTTTGATTTATTAAATAAATTTATTCTAATTAAATTAATTGTTATTGTGTTTTTATCAACAACATCTTGGCCATTGAAAGAAGCACAAATCAATCTTATCCATTAATTTTGTGGAAATTATGGATTGTGATCCAAGGACTCCCAAAACTCAATATAAGGAGAGGCACCCCTTTCCCTTCCAAGAGGTTAACAACTTCACAGCAAGCTCTCTCCTCTCTCTTCATTCACATGCCCCCTCTTCCTCTCTCTCCATTGGTGATTGTCCACCTAGCCCTAGAGAGAAGATGAATTCATCGTCACTCCACCGTGATGTTGTTGCATCGAGGACTCTTAGTTCTCCATCTTCTTTGGTGTGCCCCGCTCAAGAAAAAGACATTCTATATCGTGCAACGAGATTAGGAGTTCCCTTGCTTGGATCAACGTCTTGGATTGCAAGGATCACACAACTCATCCCCGCTCTCGCAAGCGTCACCTCCAAAGATACAGGAGGTATCTTTTCGTAGAGACTTGATCAACCATGATACTATAGGTATAACTTTATTAATTATGTGTTTTAAATGAAACGATCCGAGAATCATTCTTGGATCGTATGGTTTCATCCCATAAAAATTTTTAAATTCCGCTGAATAGAACAACTAGTGAGACTATTCTTTCTCGATCGTATACGGTATGATCCTCACGCTTCCATGATACGCTTAAGGATTATACCATATCCTTCAGGTGGTATCAGAGCCTTAGATCAGAGGTTTTGGATGCGATCCATAAACCTAGGAAGACTTGGGATCGTTAGGGTTGATGAGAAATTTATCGGATTTCATTTTCGCATCTCTGTTTAGTGAATATTTTAGTCCCTATTTAAAATGTTTAAACACATAATAATAATTTGTATTTTGTTCCCCATTGATTAAGGAAACTGTAGGATATGTGTTTGCGTAATTTGGATTTCGTTTGCTTAAGATATGATCATTTTAATGAACATGTATCTATTGATTCATGGACTGCGAATCTTAACGTAATAAGGGGTTAATTACTGTATTAAAATGCTTAGAAATACGTGCTAATCACATATGTTCTATTTTAAATCAAATTATAAAATTTTTTAAACTTATTTTGCATAATTTGGATTTAAATTGATTGAGATAGGTTAATTTTAGTAAGTGGGGGTCACTGCTGGAAATTAGATTCCCAACCTTGTGATTGTCAATTAGTGAAATTAATAGTTAATTTCCTGGAATAATTATGGAAAATATTTGATAAATATTTAGTGATAATTATTTCATTAATTCAAATACGTTTATCAATAATCGATTATATTTGATCTAGATCACAATTGGTTACACAATCAACAAACAAACTTTCCTTGAATAGGATTGGGATTTTGTTTAGCAAATTTCCTTATAATTAAAAGAATTTTGATTATTACTATATACTATAATTTCATTTGAAAAACCGATGAACAAATCAAGTACACAATGATCAATTTGGCATTATCCTTTCCTGAGATGGATATGGTGTCTAGTCGGGGAGTGTTGGGGTAGCAGGTTGCACTGTATGTGGCCTGTACCACTCCTGCTGATATTGGCCATGACAACGGGCATGGAATTGATAATGCAGAGAGATCAAGGTGTATTTTTCTAATTATTAAAACTCGAATAATACGTGCGTTGAGATTATACTATCCTTTCAAGTGGCAATCAAGTTTGTTGATTAAATTGGATTGATAATGGATTTAATATGATTAAATTGATTATATCCAATTGAAACACTCTATTATGAATAGATGTATATTTTTCTTGGAAGTATTAATTTTATGAATGTGATTCGTGATAATTAATTAAAATTTGAATATGAGGTGGAGGATCACATAAATGACATTCATGGTCTTTTGTCAAGGAGAAGGGTTCCGTCGCCAGGATTATATGTAGGAGACGCCTGTTCGAATTTACTGTTCCTGTATACAAGCTCATCTGGATCGGCTCTTTGATCCTTGAAAGAGTATGGCCGTATACGTAGTGACCCCAATAGCAAGTCCTTATATTATGGGGCGATATTGGATTGCGAATAGCAAGTACTAATCATCTTGACGGTTGGTACAACTAACGACGGGTCAACATCACCTTAGGGGTGGTGGGCCTGGGCATTAAAGACTGAATTGGGAAATGTAAGTTGGACATGCAAGGTGGAATGTGTTCCCGCTTCTCTTTATCTGAGTTACAAGTTCTCATATTATTGGGATATGAAAAAGGTTAAGAGGAGATCCCAGTTCTTGCTATAGATATAGTGGTAAGTATATCTCTTTCTTTGAAAGTGATTAAGGGAATGAACTTTCAAAGTTGAAAAAGGCAAACCTAACTCGATTAAAAATTCCTTAATCAATGATTTTAAATTGAATATATAATTTTTAATATGTTCTAACATACTGCATTCTTAATTTTAGAAAATGAAGTCCATGAACCCTCTGAGTAGGCTCCTGGAGGTCAATTATTTAACCAGACTAAAGTATTCAGATTGGATCTGAAATTGGATCTTGTACTTTATGCTGAGCGCATTTCGTATGTGCTATCCAAAGATAAGCTTGCAGACCCAAAGACTCTGGAAGAGATTTCATTTAATGAAAAATATGATGAAGATCATAATTTGGCAAGATGTTATAATCATGACTCATTATCCAGTGTGCTTCAGAAGCAACATGTGGAGATGAATCATTGCCAAGAAATCATGATGAATCTTAAAGATATGTTCGGTGACGTAACCACACACAACGTTATAACATAATGAGAGAACTTATTCACTGCAAGATGCAGGAAGGGATCTTTGTCTGAGAACATGTACTCAAAATGTTTAGGTACCTCTTTGAATTGGAAACCCTGGGAGCCTTCCTGGATGCTAATATGTAGGCTGATTTCATTCTATTGTCGCTCCCAAAGTCTTTCAACAACTTTTTAGTCACATTCCACACGAGCAATATTGATTATACTATCGTTGGGTTATTAGTTGCATTAAAGTCTGCTGAAGACGCAATGAGGAAGGATGACCCCTCTGCCAGTGCAATGGTTTTACAGGTTAAAGCAAAGCGTGGTCGGAAGCAAGGTTCTCAGAAGGGCCTGACCCAGAAGAGAAAGAAGAAGAGTCAAGGCCTTGTCTCATCTTCTGGTGCATCCACTTTGATAGTTTCGAAGAAAACCAATGTTTGTCACCACTACAAGAAGATGGGGCACTGGAGGCGTAGCTGCCCAAAATACCTAAAGTCGATCGACAAAGGTAAAGCCCTTGCAGGTATGAAATATACTTTCATAGTTGAAACTAGCTTTCTCCTTAGACGAGAAGGAAGTTGGGTTGTTGATTCTGGTGCTTTTGTTCATGTATGCAATGTGTTGCATCTATTTCAGGAAACTATGAATCTGTAAGAAGGGGAGATAATCATCCAAATGGGATCTGATGCAAGTGTTGCAGCAGTCGCCATCGGAACCTGCCGACCATCATTATCTACTGTGAGAGTCCTTTTACTTAAAGAGTGTCTTTGTGTACCTTAAGTCAGAAGGAATTTAATATCAGTATCTAAACTTGTTAGAAGTAGATATTCATTCCTTTTCTGTAATAAATTAGTCATAATTCATTATGATAAATATATTGCGGATGGTATTTTGACTTTTGGTGGGCTCTATGAATTGTGCATTGACGAACGTGTCATGAATGTTACTACCACTAATAATAAAAATCTTAAAAGATTTTGTGAGTATGGAAATCATCCAAATATGATTTCACATCAAAGGCTTGGTCATTTATCAGTTGATAGGATCAATAAAGTGATAAAGGATGGACCTTTAGATTTTCTACAGGTTCAATCTTTGCCTACATGCGAACATTGCATTCGAGGTAAAATAACTAGGATGCCCTTCTGTAACAAGGTTACCAGATGCAAGGCTATTCTTGACCTAATACATATTGGTGTATGTAGTCCCTTCAATACTTCGACTCGAAATGTATATCATTATTATTCGATGATTATTGATGACAATTCGCGATACAAGTTTTTCTTCCTACTACATCATAAATCTGAAACCTTTGAAAAGTTCAAAGAGTTCAAGGATTTGGTTGAGAATCAAACCAATAGGAAGATTAAACGGATTCGATCTGATCGAGGTGACAAGTACCTCTCAGATGAATTCAAGGAATACCTTAAAGAGAATGGAATTGTCTCCAATCTCACTACTCCTAAAACCCCCAACTTAACGGTATTGCTGAAAGACGCAACAGGACCATCATGGACATGGTCTGTTCAATGATGAGTAAAGCAAATTAACATCTTAGTTTCTGTAGATATGTAGTAGAGACTACAATATATATCCTAAATGAGATTCCTAACAAATCTGTCACAACCCCAATTCTGGAGCCGTCGGATCCTCCCATAACCTGATCTGGTTACTCATCGATAACTTATTCAGCAATCCCAACTAACATTCAGAAACACACTGCAAAAAAAGTATATTCCGAAGAAAGTATTTCAACACTTTTCCATTCACAAAATAAAGTTCAGATGATACATTGTCCCACTATAACCATTTACATTTTACATCATCTTGAAAGGAAAAATACACAAAAGATTACTAACTACCTTACAGAGAAGATCTACTGTACATGGCTGGATGTCTACTAAGGTCCTTGCGATGGCTCACCGATACCTGTTTGGATTTCCATTAATCGTAAGATAAAAATTAGCGAATGCTAAGTAACGAAGAAGAGAAAAGCAAACAAACTGTGTAGTTTTGCAAAATATGTTGTCATTAAAAGTTATATTACTTCTCATTAATTTAAGTCCTATTCCTTTCTATTCCACATCAAGGATTAGTCAAAAGGAACCGTACCATTCTTGGACTCCGAAGCTGTGGATACTTCGGGATTGGAGATTGTGTTGATCTTGGTAAGCTTATTCCGCCGCATGTCGCCTCAACCAATCCTCCAATACTACCCTGACAATTTCCTTTTCGTTTATTAAACAGGGTCTCAAACCCTCAGCCTGGAAAACAAATGAGCACACCATCCTCGAGGACTCGATTTCTTAACACCTCAGGCTAACATTTAACCATATAACCTAGCAGCTTTAAATACATATTATCGTGAGCCAGCCGTTATTGAACCACCCGTGCCACCACATGGCACGACTACATCTTCTATCGTTCGACCCGAAGATTTTGGTTCCTGGTACCATGCGTTGTAAAACATTCATTTCATGCACACATAACATAACAGGGCAACCGTGTACCACCTAGGTAGGGAAGTGCCAATACGGGTTCCTTCCGACAAACCTACAAGTTGCATGGCCGACGTGTAGTTCTACTCCCAATCATCCTTAACGTGACACACGATCCTTTTCAGGATCCAACTCAAACCACATCGATTCCCATGATGTAATTATTTCGTTAAGTCTTCGATTTGCGTAATTAGAAACACTTAGTATAGACTCACATATATATTATTCATATGCATATATACTCGTATTTATGCCTATTTTAACTCCCAAAACCTAACTTTCAAATCCACCGCATCAATTTGATGCTTAAACCTTATTTTAGTCGGAATCACAAAGCAACTCTTCATACTTTTTCAAGAATAGTCAAAATTAGGGTTCTTCATAGCAAAGAACATAAATTCTAGAATTTCAATAATCTCGTATGAAAATGCAACAACAAAAGGAAGGATTTCGTTACCTACTCAAGCTCTCTCTCGTGTATGCAAGGCTTTATCGTGTTTTGTTATTATAAAGGTTGTTTTAAGGCTCCTGAAAAGATCGAATTTCATTTTCGTATCAAAAATGCTAAGAATGTATCAAGAACACAAAGAATGAACGAAGAACACGAAGAACGTGAAGAACACGAAGAACACGAAGAACATGAAGTACGTCAAGAACATATTTTCTCTTGAAATTTCAGCAGATCTTCCCCTTATACAGGGGTGATATTTCTGGGAAAATTTCGGCAGACTTTCCCCTTATATCGGGACATATTTAAAAAAAATGAATAGAGTTTCCTCTATAAAATTAATCGTGAGGGAAACAACATCAAAGACGAAAGAATATACTCAAACAACAAGAGATGAAGAATCGGTAGACACCACGCATCTTAGGTGAGCGAATGTGTGATGAATCATAGGGTTCACTGATGTGTATAGCCGCCCGCACCTAAGTACGGTATTACACAGATTTCTCCATCAAAAAAACTATAAAGGCATAATTTAAAGAATAGAAACATAAGAAATGGAGAATCGGTAGAGACCACGTGTCTTAGATGAGATGTGTGAGGAATCACAAGGTTCACTGACGTGCAAAGCCGCCCGCACCTAAGTAGGGTGTTACACGGATTTATCCTCGAACCACAACAGAAAACGAATCGGAAAGAAAGATGAATCAAGAACAAAGCTTGGAAGAAAAGAGGATGAATTGAAATCCTAGCTTACGAAACAAACTAAGAGAGGATCATACCTTTCTCCTCCTCGTTCTCTAGGCAACGCTTCGCTAGCGCTCCTCCCTCATCTCCCACTCCTCCTCCTGACCTCTCGACCCTAGCCCTTGAGGTGGTGGTGGTAGTGGAAATCGTAGAGAATGAATGGGTAGAGGGGTCTATTTATAGGCTCCAGAAAACCAATAACGATTGTTAGAAAACCATGGTTTATACCTTAACCATGGTTTAGTGGTCCATGATTTTGGCCCATGGTTTTGGCCAAAACTTATTCTAAACTTGGGTCTTAAGTTAGAACATTCTAGAGGATTCTAGATTCGCTAATGATGCTTAATTAACACTAATCATGATTAACTTTGACTAACCGTGATTTAAATTTCACGGTTTACACTTATCTTTTGCTAACTATTGATTAGTGTTTGCTAATGATCATTAGCGGTTCAATCCGTCATTAGTTTTTTTAATCATGTTTAATTAGTCTTAATGATAGTAATTATGGGTTAATGACATCCTAGCCTTCCTTACTTCTCTTTCTTCCGAAAATCATAACAATTCAAAACGAAGTCCAATTCACATGAAACAAATCTCGTTGGTTTTCTATTGACGAGCCAGATCTTATTATATAGGATCCGAGATATGACAAATTCAATCTTTAAAAAATATGTGCCTAAGACTCCTCATGAGCATATTTATGGAACCAAACCTAGTGTTAATCGTTTAAGGGTTTAGGGTTGCTTATTCCATGCGAAGAGCATGGACGCAAGTAAGCTAGAATCTCGCTCTCGTGAGTGTAACTTCATTGGGTATGTTAAATATTGTATTGGATACCAACTTTATGATCATGAGACCCAGAAGGTTTTCATTTCTAGAGATGTAAAATTTCTGGAGAATGACTTCCTTAAAGGTCTAGATAATAAAGTTGAGGAACTCGTTGAATCCCTTGAGGATTCTACTCATCCTGAACCAAAAACTGAAGAAATAAATAAAGATGAAACACCCATACCTCTTCGAAGGAGTTTGCGTGTGGTTGCACAGCCTGAAAGAGATGGATTCTATGTGTGAGGTGAAACTAACACTGATACCGCTTCATTTGATGAAGCACTAGCGTATCAAGACATGGATAGATGGATGCTAGCAATGAAGTCAGAAATTGACTCCATGCATAAGAATGGTGTGTGGACCCTAGAGGATCTACCTAAAGGGTTAAAATCCATTAGCTGTAAATAGATCTTCACGAGAAAGAGGGGGACCAGATGGGAAAGTAGAGACTTTCAAAGTACGGATCGTGACCAAAGGCTACACACAGAGAGAAGGCATCGACTACGATGAGACATTCTCTCCTGTGTCTATGCTTAAGTCCATCAGGACAATGCTGGCTATAGCTTCATCTCTTGACTACGACATCTGGTAGATGGACATCAAGATGGCTTTCCTCATTGGTTACCTCGAGGAGGACATCTATATGGAGCAGCCTTAGGGCTTCATAACCCAGGATGACAAAGTATGCAAGCTCAATAAATCCATCTATGGGCTCAAACAAGCTTCTCGTAGCTGGAACAACAGATTTGACGAAACCATAAAGAGTTGTGATTTTGTGCAGAATCCTAATGAAACTTGTGTGTAAAAGAAGCTTAGTGGGAGTGCCATTGTGTTCGTCGTGCTTTACATATATGACATCGTTATCATTGGGAATGATACATGGATGATGACCACTGTTAAGATTTGGTGATCTCATACCTTCGAGATGAAAGATCTTGGAGAAAACTCTTACATCTTAGATCTGAAGTTGTTCAGAAAATGAGAAAAGAGAATATTGGGATTATCACAATATGGGTACATCAAGAACATTCTTAAACGTTTCCATATGGAAAGTTCTAAGAAAGGATTTCTCCCCTTAAGATATGGTATCCTCCTATCTAAAGGGATGGCTCCTCAAAGTGTTGAGGAAAAGAAGGCCATGGATGAATGCCCCTATGCATCAACTGTAGGAAGCTTAATGTACGCCATAATATGTACTAGGACAAATATCTGCCATGCAGTGGGAGTGGTAAGTCGTTACAAATACAACTATGGACATCAACACTGGAATGCAATAAAGAACATTTTCAAATATCTAAGACAGGCATAATATTACATATTGGTCTATGGAGATGGTGATCTCCAAGTCTTGGGTATATAGATTCAGACTTCCAATCGGATATTGACGATCAAAAGTCAACATCAGGGTTTGAGTTCCTATTTAACGGTGGTGCTGTGAGATGTAGAAGAAAGAAGCATAAGCCGAATGTATTGCCGCATCAGATGCTGCAAAGGAGGCGGTGTGGTTGCGCAAGTTCATTCTAGAACTTGGCGTAGTTTCCTCTGATACTTCCATCCCGTTACTCTGCGATAACATGAGATCCATTTCCCAAGCGAAGGAACCTAGATGGCATCAAAAGAGCAAGCATGTGGAAAGGAAGTACCACATCATTCGGGAGATTCAAAAGAGTGGTGATATCATAATTCCAAAGGTGGCCTCTGCTGACAAGGTTGCTGATCCTCTTACCAAAACTTTGACACACAAGTTTTTGACCATCATGTAACGAGTATGTGTTTAAGGATTGTTCTACAATGGTTCTGTGAGATAGTGGGATATTGTTAGCCGCGTGAGCCTGAGGCGAACCATTATTACAAGAAATGTTATTGTAATATATGATTTATCAAAAAAGTTATTGATTTTTTCACTACCTTTCTGAGACTACAGAATGAATGCACTATGAGGCCCCTCTGTACATGTAGGGTTATGTACGATGGCCATCTTGATAATCATAAAGCTATTGATTCATTAATTGAATCACAAAGGCTGGTGCTTGGATGAATATCTAAGGAGTTAGATTGAGGACTCATCAAGCACTGTCAAATGATTATTAAGAGATTATCTCCAACCTAAGTTGGACAAGGCAATCTTTTCTCACTGAGGCAGATATCAGACCAACCTCTTGATGTAGGTCCTCTGCATGGGAATAGTGATTTAGAGGTATCATATTAGTTAGATGAAAGGGTTGACTTAACTATATTGACATAACCTACGTCATACATTGAATATTGTCACAATATAGGCACACATCCTCTGACCAGAGACAATGTGTTACTATATGTCTATGTGTTTACATTTGGCAGATCATTAGGTTGATGAGCTAACTAAGGTCTATACACTGGTGAGCTGGTGTCCATGCAAGGGCATATGAGTAATACAATCTCTCAAAGGGATCATACAGGTTCACGTGTGAACCGGAAGACATGAGCTCACTCATGAGGTATTGGGACCGATCAAATTCCATTCATGGTCATTATTCTTTGGAATTATGACAAGAATTTGAAGGTATGATACATGCTTCGGGAAAGAATATGATCGATATCGATTTCTAATGACTAAGAATGGCAGACTTGATGATTAAACTCTAAAAGTGTCAGTAAACGATTGTATAATCAAGAAGATTCCATTCAGAGGGAGTGATGAAACATGTTTAGATTTTAGTGAATCCCCTCAGTAGAGAAGTGATCTTATCTTGGTCCACATGTTGGACATTAATATGAATAAGATTCAAATGCAATAAGAAGATTAGATTTACGGCCTTATTTAATCAAGCAACTACGAGAGGTCCAAGAGATCTAGATTTGATATGTGATCTCAATATCCAAGTCACTATACGTGGAACAATACAATCGCCCTGTCCTTATATCCAAGTATCTGCGGAGAAAGCACATTATTCTTGAAAGGGTTCAAGAATAATTCCATTGTTGAATTGTATCCAAGCATTGATAAATGGATAATTAATTGTTATTTCGTTATCTTGAATGTTGTGAATTTGATTCACATTATTAGAATGCATGAATGACCATCCAATATATATTCAATTATTCATAATATGTTACAATGAGATTTATAATGTACTTGAGAGATCTCATTATGATTTATATTTGTTGATTAATTATTGGTGTGAATTGGATTGACATTGGATAATTAATTGAAAATGTTAATGACATTTTATTTTGGGTTGTGAATATGATTCACAAATTTCCAGTGGCAAGATTGCAATGTTCTCAAAATAATTATGCATTATTTTTGTAGAATAATTTACAACAAGTGTTGTGGTAAAATCATGGAGATTTCGTAGAGATTCCACTTTTCCATATTGGAAGGGTGGACGACCACCATTTCCTATGTGGAAAGGGTGGTTGTCCACTCTATATGAAGGGATGTAATCTCCATCAAAAAATCTCCATGTATGCTTGATTTAATTTAGGATTAAATTATTTTGATTTATCAAATAAATTTAATCTAATTAAATTAATTGTTGTTGTGTTTTTACCAACAACATAGTGGCCATTGAAAGAAGCACAAATCAATCTCATCCATTGATTTTGTGTAATCCAAGGATTGCCCTTCCAAGAGGTTAACAACTTCACAAAAAGCCCTCTCCTCTCTCTTCTTTCACACACCCCCTCTCACTCTCTCTCAACTGTTGGTCGTCCACCTAACCCTAGAGAGAAGAAGAATTCGTCGTCGCTCCACCGTAGTGCTACCACATCGATGACTCTTTGTTCTCCATCTTCTTTGGTGTGCCTCGCTCATGAAGAAGACGTTCGATGTTGTACGAAGAGATCAGGAGTTCCCTCACTTGGATCAACATCTTGGATTGCGAGGATCAAGGTCTCATCCCCGCACTCGCAAGTGTCTCCTCCGAAGATCAAACTTGAAACAGGAGGTCTCTTTTCGTAGAGGCTTGATCACAACCAGCCTATGAGAGGTATTCCTGTATCTATGATGTGGGTTAGATGAAACAATATGACAATCGTTCTTGGATCATGTGGTCTCATTGCTTAAAAAATTTTAAATTCCGCTAAATAGAACAACTAGTGCAACTAGTCATTCTCGATCATATTCGATACAATCCTCGTGCTTCCGTGATGCACTTAAGGATTATACCATATCCTTCACAAAGAAGAAACACTACATAGAATAAATAAATAAAGGAAGAAGCGTTACCTTTAAGGGAGGAAGTGGAACGAAATTGTATGGATCACCGGAAGCGAATAACAATAAATATTATTGTAGACTACTTCTTCATATGAACCAAAATGCAAATTAGTTTGCATTAGAAAGTCAATTTATATAGTTAGGATTACTTACCCTGAGCATGTTAATGTCATATAAATACTGATCTGAAAGTTAAATCATAAAAGCTGGTATAAGGTTGTAAATTTAAAGAGTTAGATAGAGGACACAACCGGCATTATCAAAGTGACTCTCAACAAGGATCTCTTGCTTGAGAAAAGGATGGCAATAATTCTTTAAATGATGGCAATCAACCGACCTTTTGATGTAGCTCATTCGTATAGGAATATAGATCCACATGTGTTGAATGAGTCAAGGGATTGACGATATTGAAATAAAGATTCAGAGGGGTTAGATTTGGTTATTTGATCTTTAATACCCATGACTGCTCCCCAAAGGGGATGTTGACATGTTATTAATCGAACCAACCCTCAACGAGTCAAAATTCTATGCTATGTGCAATCAACTACTTATATAATTATTTGAGGAGCAATATTGCGGTCACTATGAATAGGGTCCATCTCTTCCAGAAATGAATTTTCCTGATCAATGTACGCTTGTATTTCGAAGTTATGAGTTCACATATTTGTCTCCAAAATCCAATCCATGACTACAATACCCTTTGCACTGACTGATAAATCCCATATTTATCGTCATTAATTATCTATATTATCTCCATTGCTTAAGTAAATTAACAAATATTCAATGTCAATTAACACTAATTGTATGTTTATATGTTGTAAATAATTAATTCTAATTATACTATATTATGTAACATATTATTGTGCTATTGATTTACATGTTTCTTTATTATCAAAAATCAAATAAAAATTAGAATAATATTGTACATTATATTTAACATAAATATAAAATAAACTTCCAAAAATGAGAAAATAAAATAAAATAAAAAATTCTTGTATAATTACTTGTGTAAATTTTGACTATGTAAATGAAACTTGTAGATCACTTTTCTAAACCGACTTTTTTATAAATTTATCTGATTTTCTATTTTGTTGTAATTTCAATTGGGCCACGTGACGCCATATCTTGCATCCACATGTCCCACCCTCGGTTTGCCACCCGCGGCCCTCGTGATCATCTAATCATATTGATCAAACGACCATTAGTTGCTCCTCCGCGCTAATGGGGAACACTTGATCTTCTGATCTAGCACATCCAATACACCTAATGATGCCCAATCTTGGGTCTCCGATTCAAATCAAACAGTATTGTCATCTTCTGCAACCAATAGCCATGATGCCATGATACACCAACTATCAATAATCGCCTAATTTCAAGTAATTATCCTCCCATCATTAACATCCCTTTATCCTAACTTGCACCACCAATCGATGACCATAACATCCATCCTCAATTCTAACTCATAACGTATCTTCCATGTCATTGGTGGTAGTTGAAATCTTCATGGAAATCACCTCAGGAAACACCCAAACTACCACCTGCTTCTTCTTCAAATACCTCATCACCACTGCGAGCGGCAGTGGTCCACCCCTTGTATGAAACTACCCTAGCCCTCCTCTCTTCTTTGTGACAGAGAGAAGGAGAGACATCAGAGTAATAATGGATTTAGTGCTATCACGTGACCCATGGAGAGATGCCATGCTACGACATCCTGGCGATGGTTGTTCGAACTTCGTACATGGCTGAGCGCATTAAGCTATGACCCGAGGTTGACGACAACCTCAGCCCACATCATACACTCCTTCTCCAGTGACAGAGCTTCGAGGTACAATATCTAGTCAATATGTTTCATTGGTTTCTTTCGATTTTTTTATCAATCTATAAATAGAACCATAATTCAAACCATGGTGTTTCTGGTCTTCACCGTGGAATCTTGATCCACAAGAAAGGCTCTGTCCTCCGTACTTCATTTTTCATCACAACTTAGCATCTCGACTCTTCTTCATCACTAATGGAAGAGAAGACCCATTCCGGCCTTCATGTTCAGCATCTCTATAGGCCACCATCTCACTCATCCATGCATACATACAATTAGATTTGGCTTTTGGTTGTCTTCAAACATATGCAAGTGTAAAGAATTCTTCAGTGGATGGAGGTCTCACGATGCCTCCCTTCTAAAAGTTGGTCACCAGTGCATGAGCATCGTTTTTACCTATCCGATAGGAACCAAGCCTCTCCAAGTTTCCAACATCTCCCCTTGTGATAAGCAAAGGTATACAGGCACTTAGCTGAGCTAGAAGATATTATAGGATGACAATCTATGCCATTGGAGATCTATTATCGTCACCACCAAAGAGAAGGAGGAGTGCCCTTTAGCAAATACTGTTGGAGCATCTCAGATTTGACGACCCAGTATCCCTCTCAACCTTGATATCAAAGCTATTGCCTTTGTGGAACCAAAGCATCCGTGAAGCATGGAGCCATTACCACATGACCCACTACCTTTGACCGAGCCAAACCAAGACCTAAGCCTTTCTACTTCTGCCAAGTGTGTAATGGGTTGAGATAATTACAGCTAAGGCCAGCATTTTCATCTAAATTATAATGATGTCTAAGAAGCGTGCTTCGCATGCGCCCATTTGAGAACTTTCATTCATGCCCTGCCAGTTTGCTTTATTGCAAAAATACCCCTTGTAGGGGATACACAATAAATTTGATAGTCAGTTTCTCTTAATTGTACTTTAGTCCCTTTAGGGACCCAATTGTGATATCAGTTGTAGGTTTTATGCATGTTTTTATCCCAACTATGCGCTTGAACTCTATCTTGGATAACTTGAGCATACAAACTCCAATTGATGTGATTTCAATTTCTTTATGATCCTTGTTTCGTTGTCTTTAATTTGATTTTTTTATTCTCTGAATGATGCTTAGATTGGTTAACTAGAGGAGATAAGAAGCTATTGTTCATAATAAACGAAACTAGGCTTTAACTTAATTGCTCATGTTGGATCCATATTCTTATTCTGATTATTGCTAAGTTACATGATCGTACTAGGGAATATTTATGGGTATATTTCAATGAGCTAATGATATATCATTTTGTTCATCATGGCATCCGTTTCTAACATGCATTTTAATGTTGTAAAAGTACCTCTTCTGTCCTTCATGCATACAATAAGATGTGCATTTAATGTTGTGCATTTTTTGACCAAGAATTTAATTATTAATCACTTAACATAGATACTAAATACCTGAATAATTGTATTGTGGCTCATGTTCTTATGTTCAACCCTGGACTTCCCATGTATAAATTTAAACCAAGTTCCTTTTGTAGAGAAGTTGTTTTGGTTTTGTATAAGGTTCGCTAAGTGCATGTGCTACAACGGATACATATTAACTTTTGCATTTAGTGATTCGTTAGATGGCGCCGTTCTGGGGGATACAACTTTATTAACATAATTATTTAGGTTTTATATCTCTTGTTAATATGGATTAATATTTAATCTAGATTAGGATGCATTGTGATGATTCTATGTGTTGTTATTTTGTTGTCTTCTTGATAATCTCTGATATATTTAACTCTATTTATTTTTTAGCAGGTCCCATTGATTCGAGGACAATCGAAGAGTAATGGAGGTTGGAAGCTCAAAATGGAGTTCTTGTTGAGAGAGCCGCAAAAGATGTCATCAAACTAATTCAAATATCATCTTGTTGTGTATATTATTTTTGTATCTGGACTACGAACTATATTTTTTTAATGTGTTGAGTCTGTTTCACTCTTGATTGGGTGGGACTAAACTTGAGAGATTCATATTAGGGTTTAAGCACATGGTTCATAGAGCTTCTCTAGATTTGATCTTTTTTGTGCTTGATCCTTAATATAAGGCAAACTAACTTGAACTTAGCAGATTCACTCATCTCTAAGATTCATGAAACACAGTTAATGTACGTTTAACCTAGCTCAAATTGATTTGATTCTTCTCTCGCTAATAGAATACACGATTAGGTGCGATTTTATTGACTTGCATGCATTTTGATATATTTATATATTCATCTCTACAGGTGCATGAAGAGAGATGGAATCACAGTAAGTTTTTCTCTTGAGCATACATCACGGGCTTTACATTTGCAAGGCTTTTCCCGTATTCTTTCCTCATGATTTATCACTTAGGATGCAATGGAAATGGGAGTGGATGGTAGACGATGTGTCATATGCTCAGAATGATTAATTAAGTGATGATCTAACCTCTAAAAATGGGACTGTTAATGCAAATTGATCTAACTAAAATGCAGTTAAAATCGATCTTGTATTGGGAGAGCAAACTCCTCATTATTTGTAGGATTGTTTTACATGTTGAGAGACGAGGACACATGAAGAGGATACAACCCAAAATCCTATTTAAATCTACTTGTAATGAACTCAAATTTTGGATTATCACCTATAAAAGAGACAAGATAATTAGACCATACTTTTGGTCTTCAATGAGTGTTGGGAAAATTATCGGGTTTGTTTGATCTTGCTTGACTTTGCTAACATCTCTTGAAACATTAGGCTCCACTTTAATATCCTAAGATTCTTTCATCTCGAGAATCAACTCGCCTTGTTCCCTCTCCTCCTTAGCTTCCTACTTCCTATTATTTATACCGAGGCTTATTTTCAGCCTACCTATAGGGAGTTCCCATTTTGTTTTGATTGGTCCCCTCAGGTCACTATTTTCTTTCATTTCTTGGCTTAAGCTATTTCTCAGCTTACGTATAGATGTCCCGAGTCCTTATATTCTTCTTCCTATTTCTTTCGCTCAATCACCCTTATTATGATCCTGGTTCAATTCTGTATATTTTCTTTATATTTAGCATGAGCTATAGATTCATATCACTTTGTGCTATGAGGACATAGCAAAAGAAAAGTTTAAAGGGTGTACCATATATATTGTATATATACTTTAGGCATAGCTCATAATTTTAAAAATTTTCAAACTTTTTGGGCTACGGGTATCATTTCTCGAAACTATTTTTTGTACAATATATTCTAAAAATGATTTTTGAAAATTATATATATATATATATATTTGACATGGTTTTCAAAAGTTTTACATGGTTTGTGAAAATATAATTTTACATGTTTTGGAAAATAATTTGTAAAATATTTGAAAAACCTATATCTATGTGACATTGTTTTGGAAAAAATGTTTTAGTTAGGTTGGAAAAATGGGGTCTTACTAGTTTTGAAAATCATTGTAAAATGTTTTGAGCAAATCCTATTTATATGTCACATTGTTTCTAAAAATGTTTTAAAAATCTTTTCAAAGATAAGGGTGTAATTTATTCGAATTAGCTGCTCTATAACATAATTGGAGAACAAAATAAAAGTGAAAATAATAATAACAAAATAATCAAAATCACAAAAAGATTTTCTTATTAATTTGTTTTTTCTCCAACATGTTCACTATGCACTCGAAGTTAGAGATAGTCTTTAACACTTGGTTTAAGTAGTCCAGAGATTTAAAGTTTACCTTTCTTAATCATTAGAGTCTTGGACTTAAAAATTCACACTCCCATAAGTTAAATAGGTATGCTATATTGTATGCTTGATATCCCTTAAATAATTTGATTATCACATCACATGCATAACTGCATTCATGATTGAGATAAGTCGAGATATCACTTGAGGGACTGGGACTAGAAGATTGAATTTGGACTTGATCGAGATGATGCTCGAGGATGCAATAAAATTAACGATGGCTTCATGAAACCTAAGTGTGAACATCTTATCCACTATGTGATATTATTCTCATACAATCTGTTGACTTTGATTGGAAGTGTCAGGGTGTGATGACATAAAAATAGTAAGTTGATCAGTGTGCACTAATCCTTGGTAAAAGCAGTGGAGCTAGCCAAGAAAGAAGGGAAGTTCCCTTACAAAAAATGATGGTGAATTATGAATGAAAATAATGAAAAGCTCATTACATTATATAGCTACATCATATGAGCTTACATTTAAGGCGAACACTCTCAAACTTTTAAGTGTCCACTTGGACCAAGTCTTAGGCTTTTATGAGTCAGGCTAATGCATTAAAAAGGACTCTGCATCGTTAGCGCTACAAGTTTTGGTGTACGTATACTAGATACTTAAAAAGTACGCACCCTAGTAAACTCCCGGGAAAACAAATACAGACAACTCAATCTCTTTTGAGGGTCACACTGATTGACATTACAAATATATAAATTTGTTTAGTATTAACACTGGAGAGAAACCTTGTTCAAGTGAGAGGAAGAGAAAAGAATGACACAATACTATTTTCCTCCATTATCTGGCCTGTCATCTATACTTTTAATTCCGTTGAACTAAAGAGACGATAGATTGAAACTAGACTAGATTTATTCCCTAATGTAGAGCGTTGGGTCCTTAGGAGAGCTTTTGAGATTGGAACTCTTGGTGAATTCCTGACTCTACTCTTGTGGATGCAGTAAACACAAAGTCATACTTCTTAAATATGTGTATCTTGAGAGTCTAATAATTAGAGCAGTTGAATTCCTTTTGATTAAGATTTGATTCTGCTTAGAATTTTAGGATTTCTAAAACCAACTATTCTAAATAAGTCAAGCCTTGTCTTCCAACATGAACATGTCAGGGAGCTAACTAGTTAAATCTAACTTTCTATTTAATTCTTTTTTTATTAGCTCAGGGGCGAGCTTAGCTCAAGTATAGGGCGTGATAAATCCCGTATTTATCATCATTAATCTTGTGTATTATCTCTATTACCTAAGTGAATTAACAACGATTCAATAACAATTAACACTAATTGTTTATTTATGTGTTGCAAATATTGGATTCTTATTAACTATATTATGTAACATATTATTGTGTTATTCTTTTATGTGTTTCATTATTATAAAACATCAAATAAAAAATAAAATAATATTATACATTATTTATTTAACATAAAATAGAAAATAAACTTTCAAAAAATGAGAAAAGAAAATAAGGGAAAATGTCTTTTATTGTCTTAATTAGTTGTGTAAATTTTATCTATGTAAGAATGACTTAATCTCACTTTGAGTTCCCCATGAAAATTGTTGATATCATAGAGATCTACAAATTTCATTTTTACCACTTTTCTAATTTGAATCCCAATTATTTTATTGATAACTTTCTCTAATTTTATCTTTTCTTGTAATTCTGATTGAGACTCGTGGCACCATATATTACATCTACCTGGTCCGTCCTCCATTTGCCACTCGCTCTCCTCTCCAATGCATGATCATACTGATTAGGCAACCATTAGTTGTTCCTCTGTGCTAATGCTGACCGCGTGATCTTCTGAGCAGGCACATCCAATCCTTAACTTCCTTGAATTATTCTACCGTCGTTAGCCTCCCTTTCTCCTAACTTTCACCACCAATCGAAGTCCATAACATCCCTCATCCATGTTAACTCTATAACTTCTCTTCACTGTCATTGGTGGTAGTTAAAAGCTCCACAGAAATCATCTCAGGAACCACCCAAACCACTCCATGCTTTTACTTCAAATACCTCATCACCACTACGAGCTGTGGTGGTCTACCCCTTATACAAAGCTATCGTAGCCCTCCTATCCTCTTTGTGACAGAGAGAAGGAGAGTTGTCAGAGTAACAACCATAGATACTTAGTCTACTGGTATGTGATGAATCTCCATTTCATCATATTTATTCTAACAGTTTGGTCTTAAAATCATAGCTAATGCATGAAAATAAGCTTCAATTTTTACAAAATAATATTCACTATTTATTGAATTCATAGTGTATATAATATTGTTTTTAAGACCAAAACTATAGAATATAGAAAAGAAAAGAACAATAATAAAATATCAAAGGTAATTTATGACCCTAAACCTCAAGACCAAGTCAAGAATGGAATTGATTGACAAGGAACAAAGTAGGGGGAGATAAGTGCCAAAAATACAATAAAAACGCAATTCTTTTATTCATTCAATAAAGAATTTTGGGACATATTTTACTCTTTATTATTTATCCATAAAATAAAGAAATTTTACACATGAATGTTGTAGATAATAATATAGAAAAATACAAAATATAGTTTATAAAAAATAATACACAATATACTTTTTATACTCTGAATAAGATTCCAAAATCCAACTTCACTAACCCGTATTTTCCAGATAAAAACTCAAAATGTATCAAAATGACCTTTAATTGTATACAACTTTTAATAAGCTATTTAATGAAGGTGGTCTCATATTTTTTTAGAGTTCGTACACGAAAGTTAGGTTTTGGACCCCTATTGTACAATACACTCGAATAAAATATTCATTTTATTTATTCTTTACTATCGTATATATTTTGCATTTTTTAATTTTGTAAATATTATTTATAATAGTTGTACATAATAAATCCAAAAAAACCAAAATAAATAATCAAAATAAATAATATATTTCAATGCAGCTACTTATACCTATATATACTACACATATATTTATTTAAATGTCTATATAATATCAAAAAAATATAAAAAATATATTTATGTATCTAAAAATAAGTTATAATTATATATAAAATTAGAGAATAAAATAATAACATAAAATATAACAACAAAAATAAAAATAAAATTGCCAAAACCAAGATGAATATACCTATAAATATAACCATAGAAATTAACTAATAATAAATAACATCAAAACAATAAATAAAAATCATATATAAAATACTACATAAAATAATAAACATTTTTATTTTGTAATAAAAATTAATAATATCATTTAATTTATTTAATTAATTATTTTCTAATAAACCAGACTATTTCGTCCTTATGCAGCTGATCTGGACCAATCATGGCCCGAGGTTTGTTGACCCCCGGTCAACTACCCCTAACGCCTCTAACTTTCATCAGAACTGTCGAATCCCCCATTTTCTTTCCTTTTTCAAGGGTTTTTCATCAATCCACCAGCCTTGATCCCTTCATAAAAAATCATTATTGATATTCCATGATCAACGCTAACCCTGTCGATCTATTGTACATACAACGGATTTCTCCTAATAAGTCATTCAATAAGGTTGTACAGCTTGTGTATAAATAACTACATCATACTTACCTCTCTTTTTTGGTCCCTTTTCTAATCCCTAGAGCCCCTAAACCTTGGTGTAGAGTGTATCCCTATGACAGGGGGATACCCTCTAAGGTCTGGAGTGGCTCGTGGAGGAGGACGTACACCCATAGTGATCGTCATCAGTTCACCCTACTCCTTGCCTCCATCGATAGGTATAAGAGCTACTTCCCACACTTTTTAGATAGTATTTAATTCCTTATTTTTAATTACTCAATTATTTTAGTGTTTAGTTTAGAAATTTATCTTAAAATGCACATTTCGAAATTCGTAGGACCTCCACTCTAGCGAACATCCCTCTGTGAAACACCTGGTTTCGAGGCACCCTTTTAGCCATCATCTCTATTCTCGTCACTTTGCCATTGTGTTTCACCTCCCACTAACCGAGTTCAACCCATGATCTGGACTATCGGGCTCCATTCCTTCGCCTCACCAGGGTAACCCATGCCTGCATCCCCTATGTAGCGATTGCGCCTCCTGATGGGACGAGGCATTTCGCTCTCATCCATAGTGTGTTCCAATGAAGGGTTGAACGTCAAAGAACGAGTTGGAGGGTATTTTTCTGCTCTTTAGAAGTACCTGGAGTAGCCCCACTTCCCCGACCTATCATTAAAGCTTTGGCCATCAAAGCACCTTTTGGAGCCCTCCAGCAGATAGAGCACCATCCCATGAGATCGTAGCACCTTTTAGATCACCTCCTTGTGGTCAGAGCATGTCATAGTCTCCAATCGAAGCTCGACCCATGAGGTGTTCTTCCTTGTTCATATAGGGGAGTCCACAACCGTTGGATTAAGCCTTGACCCAGAAGCTCCAGTAGTCGTCCGATGCACCTGACCACCAGCCATCAGATCTGATTTGATATTTATCCCCAAGCATCCATCACGAAGCATCTCAGTAAGCGAGGAGATGACACATGTTTAAGTGGATACAATCCAGTTATTCGCCTCTGCGTTAATAAGGGGTAAATTGCACGCCCCGTTCTTTTTGTATTTATTCGCTAGTCATGTAAATATAATGTTTAATATAAATACAATGATATAATCACACATAGAACCCTGCATTTCTTTAATATTCCATATAGGTCCATGCCAGGTCACTTCACGTGTCTCACTTGAGGTGACCATTTTGCAAGGAAGCGCTTGCTACTATCTGTATCTATATTAGGTCCAATAAAAGTTAATATACATTATATATTTTGTGGAAATTGCACTTGACCATTGGAGTTTATTTATTTGTAGTTATACCCTATCTAACACATGGTTTTCGGTGTTTGAATTTTATTTATTAAAAATAGCACACATGCTCCTAAAATTATGCAAAATAGGGTTAGAGGCCTGCTAACATGTATTCTCATGCCCCATTTTATTTTAGCAGTTTTTGCACTTGAACTATTTATTAAAATTAAAATGAGCATGTTTTTGTCCATATTTTGCATATAAAGTACCAAAACATAGAAAACCATTTTGAAAAATTCAAAAAAATATATGTGATGTATTTTAGTATTTATTAATTCCAGACCAAAATCCTTAAAAATAGAAAAATAAAAAACTAAAAAAATCCTCAAAGTTTAATAAATATTATTAAAAATCACCAAAAATTTTAAAAATATGTTTTCCTATTTTCGAATTTTATGTAGGTCATTCTCTACCTATTAAACATGATTTGAAGAATTTTGGACTTATTTTGATATTTTTAATCTCCATTTCTATCTCAGCCTATTATTTAATATTTATTTGGGATCTTTTTTATTTTAAAAGTCCATAAAAAATAATAAAAATTCCAAAAAAAATCATAAAAACACTAAAAATATTTAAACTTAAAAATAGTTAATTTTGTAGTCTTTTCTTATTTTCAGTTATGTTTATATTTATATTATCTATTGTGGCATATACCTTATATATTCCTTTATATATTAAAAAGAAAAGAGAAATATATAAAACATATAACATATAAAAAGAGAATACAAAATTATAAAACAAAAAAATTTCCAGAAAAAATATAAAAAAAGTAAACCGCACAAAAATATAGAATTATGGACATGTTTGTACATAATACATTTCAATTAACAATAACCGCAGACTACATGTCTTGCTCTCTCTGGTTCGACCTCTACATTCTTGCTTGCTATACACTGTGTTTTGTATGGAATAATAAATTTTGACTGACATTTTGTGCTATTCATTATTTTATTTTTTTATGGGTAATTTTTGAATGATTGGGATGTCTGCGGTCGCTTTAGCGACATTGTAGTTCCCAGCTTGTGTAGGCTACTCTAGACCCTCGCCAGATCTCATTCATCAAATGGCGTCGTTGCCTGGGTCCAATGTGCGTAGCCTATCTTATAGTTTATTTTTACATTTACTTATTCATTGATTCATTAATGTTTTTACATGCACATATTTATTTAATCTTTATGTATAATTCATTTTGATTAAACTTATTTGATTATATGTGATAATATACCTTTTTGTCATTTTGTTACGAGGACTCACTTTGCGAGGATGACTTCTTAGGAGGCCGAGGTAGCCGAGCTTTGTGGAGACTGGTCTTCACCCTTTGAGAAGTTGGATAGGCAGCAAATGAAGCAAGTAGACAAGACTTAGCATAGAAATATGTTATATTTGTTGATTTATTTATTGGTAAGAGAGAGACTTGTTAATTTGTAATATTTTGGATGCTACTCTCCACAACGAGATCTAGTCCCCGGGTGTCTGTTCACCTTGGGGCCTCATCACAATGTTCCGTGTTGTACTACCTTCGCTTATTTTGGTTCATGATGTTTTGAGTTTTATACCTTATTTCTATTTGTTTTGTGTGCATGATCCCTTAGCTTGTAGGTTGCTTGAATCGGTAATTGGGTCTAAACCCTAATAAGAATGCATGTACCAATAATCTCTTACATTTGGATCTAGTTAAATAAATAAATGTTATTTATTTGGACTCAAACCAACGTGCTGTGAAAGAGATCATACAACACTAGTAGGACACGTTGTAACGGGCACCGAGATGTCTCCAAGACCGGACTCTAGGTTTATCTCTGAATAACTAACATATTGTTCTTCACGTCTAATAACAACTACTGTTTAGGGTGATTTTATTGGTTGAACACTGCCATGTAGATAGGTCTAAAAATTCTGTTTTGCATACCACATGGAGAGAGTTGGGAAGCAGTGTAAGCCCTCTAACTCAGCATGCATCATTACGTTTAATGGTGAGAATTCCATCATCGAATTGACATGCACGAATTTTTCGCTATCTCCCTTTGATTTTGAGAACTTAGGACTTAAATTGAAATCTATAAAAATAATAGGTGCTTGTATATAAAAAGATCCAAAAAAGTTAAAACCCAAAAAAAACAAGGGGACTGCTAAATAAACACCGACCTTAATTAAAATATGTTATGGACTTTTACTATCTCGGGTTCATAAAGCCCTCATTGTTTTCAGGTACCTTACCAGGGGATCAAAACCCCTCCCATGAGCAAGGCACGACTTACTAAGGATTAGAGACAAAAGCTTAGTCTGTAGCTGCCTTATTTACGGCCTGGATTTCCGAAGTGATGGCATTTCTATTGTACGTAATCGAGTAGGGACTTGTCAACGATGGTGCTACTGCCTTGTATGATACCTTCATGGTTTGAAGTAATGAGTTTGTCTGTCTCATCAGTTTGCGTCTGGATAGGGCATTGCATGCTTACGGGTAATTCTGTTATGAGAGAGGTCCGAAGTAGAGGTTTCGTCTATCGACTTCCTCTCTCTCTTTCTTTGGATGAGTAAGGATTCAGGAAGGGTTCTAAGGATCTAAAAAAGTGTAAACTATAGGTTATAAAGGAGGATGATAAGTATTGGATACTTTTCTGTCAGTACTCTCTCTCCTATAGGGTTAGCGGCTAAGGACTTGTTAAACGATATGTCTGAAATAACAACATTAAAAATAAAAATATAATAACTAACCGATCCTTCACGATTTCACATGGCATGAGTTGGCGAACTCAATTTTGTATTGTGTTCGTATGGATCTAGATTAAGGTTCAAAAAGTCTCGCACAATCGCACAAAATTTTATGATGCATGTCGATCTCCTTTTTGATCCATGATGGCTATCCATGGATGGTTTGGTCAGGACTCTACTGACATCTACATCAATTCCATAGACTCTACGTCATTAATAATTTTAGGCAACTTCCTAGAACCCGGACCAGACCATACAAGTCGATCTCATCTTCTTTCCATCTTCTTTGACCATCCAATAAACCAGGACCACTATTGTCCAACATATGTCATTGTGAATGGAAGTTAATTTCAGTCTACTTCTTTTTATCCATTCAGAATAATATGGGATTGACCCAAATCTTAGATTCATATTGACAATTGGATTTACTTTCAAGTGGTCTCATTTGGATTCTTTCACATTTCATATAGAAGCCAACCCTAGTTATGGATCCTAATACATAATTTATCTCTCTAGACTCAAACCCAGAGATGGCATCACATGAAAAGGGAAAAGGACATCAGCCTCCACAGACGAAGTCAGGAGAGGGAACCGACCAAGACCAAGTCAACGCTCAGTTTCTTTCTTCTATACGGGCCATACAACAACTGACCAGGGAGGCTCTTGTTCAGAACATATTTCAGGACATTCTTCTTGATCTATGGAACATATGAGCAGGAGGAAGGGGAGGAAATAGACCCCGTGATAACCCTGATGAAGAACAATCGGAACAAGAGAGGCAAGAATTGGTACTTAAGGAGACATGCAGCCCTAAAGACGACTAGATGACCGAGTGGATCCTCATTCCATTGGTGCCCGCTAACTTTGAGCTTAAGCCACAGTTCCTTGCTCTTCTAACATCATTCCACGAGAACACCAATGAGGGACCATACATTCACCTACAACAGTTCTCATGCATCTGCCGAACTATCCACTACCCCATTATTCCTTTGGATGTAGTGAAGATGATGGCATTCCACTTCAGCTTGCAAGATAATGCAATGTACTAGGTCAATAATTTGGGAAAGGTTGTGACAACTTGAGAGGAACATAAATCTGCATTCCTTCAAAAATTCTACCCTCTCGTTTGGCTCAACCAGATTCGAGCCAATATTAGCAACTTCTCACAGGCTGCCCACGAGTCTATTCATGAAGCCTGGGAGCGATTCACAGACTTGCAGGAAAAGTGTCCTCATCACAAGATACCGAGGACCAATCCGGTCCATCACTTTTCGGAGGCCTAAAAGAAGAAAGCTAAAGGCTTGTAGACACAGCCTGTGGGGGATCTCACTTCAAATAGGATGAAGACATGGTCTAGCATATCTTTGAAGAAATGGTCAAAGGAGAGGCCACCCTATATTCATCCCGTGCATATAAGAGACAACTGCAAGTCCTCTAGAAGCAAGTACATATGGAAGTGTCTCGTGAGGTAGAGAGATGAATGCTCCAACCTTAGTATCATCGGGGGTATTTCTCGAAGGTTGATATTATCGGGAAGTGATCATAGGCTCTCGAGAAGCTTGCTATGATTGAACAGAGTATCCAACACATAGATAAGATGGATCAAATCAAATCACCAAGCAGTTGGAGCTTCTAGTAAGCACCATCAATTCTGTTTAGTCAGTGACATCATCTTCGGAGACTCCTACTAAGAAGAAGGGCGATCAATAACCGCAACATCATGCTCAATCGAGTCAGCACCCACCATCAATCTAACATGCATATTATGTATAGGCACCTGAGCAGGGCCTGCCGCAATAGTAGATGGTGGTTTACCTGCCGGACTTGCTTGCCCCTTCTGATACAAACTTACCACCACCACCATAGATTCAGAAAGTCAATGGTGTATGGATTAATTGAAGGATATGGGAAGAATTCTCAAGTGCATCACGGAAGTGTGATGATCGCATCGAATGCCATCGGGAGCGACTAGTCATACTAGTTACTCGATGCAGCGGAATTTAAACATTTAATATGACGAAACCACATGATCCAAGGACCTTTCTCGGATGATTTCATCTAAACCAAAATTAGGTATATGGTTTACCTCTTGAAGCATGGCTGCGATTGAGTCTCAAAACCAGGAGACATCCTGTCTCAAGTCCGATCCGATGGACTAGACGTTTTGCGAGCGCGTTGAAGAGACACGTCATTTCGCAATCCAAGTTGACCATTCAAGCGACAATTCTCCTGAGCTGTTCATACGAGATCCAACATCTTCTTCACGAGTGAGGTGCACTGAAGGAGACGGAGATCCACGAGAAAGAACTCCAATAACATAACGACGATGCCGCAACGATGTCGATTCTCTCAATGGCTTTATGGTGGACGGTCGTAAGAGAGAGAGGGAGAGAGACACATGATGTGTAGAGAGAGAAGAGAGCATTTGTTTATCATGTAAATGTGTGTCCCCCGAAGAGCAATGGATGCCTCTTCTTATATATGGTATTGGGAACCCATGGATACCAATCCATGGACAACACATAATCTTTGGATGCGATTGTTTTGTTTTTCTTTCAATGGCTAAGATGTTGTTGTAAGAACACAACAACTAGTGCTTTAATTCAAATTAATTTTCATTGATAAGTCAACAAAGTTAATTTCAAATTAAATCATCTTTGATAAGAGAAAAGATAATGAAGAGAATAAACCAATCTCCTCAAAAGAGGGGACGGCTACTCTTCTCCTCATGGAGAGTTGTAGTCGTCCACTTATCTTTTGTGGACTTGGTCCATCTCTTATAATTATCATGAGATCTCATTAGATCATGACATATATCATCATCTCTTGTCGACAATATTTTCACCAAAAAAATTCCAAATTATCTTATGGAAAATATCAACCATGCCATTGAAGTTATGTGAATCTCCTTCGCAACCCAAAACTAAATGTAATTATATTTTCAATTAATCATTCAATGTGAATCTAATTCACATTAATAATTAATAAATAAATATAAATCACAATATGCTCTCTCTAATATATTATAAATCATGTTTATAATATACCTGATTAATATGGATAGTGTTATCCACATTATTCATATCCATGATAATTAAATCACAATTATTGATCTTGGATCTCTTTTCTCATGTGCCCAAATAAGATGAATCATATTTATATTATTCATATCTTTGATAGTTAAATCACATTTAATTATCTCATATAACTCTCCTTATAATATGAATCAAATTCATATTATCCATGATAATTAAATCACAGTTAATTATCAACTTTATCAATGCTCGAATACATATATCAGCAATGAAATTATCCATGAACTCTTTCAAGGATAATGTGCTTTCTTCGTAATTACTAGGAGATACGGACAGTGTGATTGTATTGTTCCACGTATAGTGAATTGGATATTGAGATCACATGTCAAATCCAGATCTTGCGGACCTCCCATAGATGCTTGATTAAATCAAGACCGTAGATGAAATCTTCTCATTGTATTTGAATCACAATAAGATCAATGTCCAATATTTGGACTAAGATTTGATCACTTCTCTATGACATGAGTCACAAAAATCAAGACCCGTTTCATCACTCCCTGGGAATGGAAGCATCCTGGTTATACAATCGTTTATGATCACATCACCCTCAGGTATCCCCAATACCTATACATCCTGCATACTGGAAGATCTAGATAAAATCCGAAGTTTTAGATCTCTTTTTAGACTGTCTCCTTCAGGGTTTTATCATTAAGTTTCTCCTTTGATCTTTGAGAGTCACTATGGATCATATACTTTCCAAAAGCATATATCATAACCATGTGTTGTTCATATACTTTCCCAAATTTTATATCAAACCTACAAATCCAGTCAAGATTCCAAAATGAGAGGACCGTGCACAGAATTTTATTCTTCCCAATATCTCATTAGTGAGCTCATGTCTTCCGGTTCATTAATGAACCTGTATGATCCCTTTGAGAGATCGTATTACTCATATGCCCTTGCATCCGGTGTATAGACCTTGGTTTGGTCATCAACCTATTGGTTTGCCAAATGTACATACTCTGACATATAGTAACACATCTATCTCCGGTCAGAGGATGTGTGCCTATATCGAGACAGCATATGACATAGGACTTTAGTTATCTTGATCTCGATAAGTCAACTCTTTGACCTAACTAATCTGACACCACTGAATCTAAATTCCTATGCAGAGGACCTGCATCAAGAGGTAAGTCAAATATCATCCCATGTGTGAAAAGATTGCCATCTCCTACTCATACTGGAGATCATATCTTAATAATCATTTGACAGTGCTTGATGAGTCCTCAATTTAACTCTTTAGATATTCATCCAAGCACCGACCTCTACGATTCAATAATTGAATCAACAACTGTATGATCATTAAGATGGCCATGGTACATATACCTAATTATAATAAGGGACCTATTATGCAAAATTAGTTAATCTTAGTTTCATATTAAGGAGTGAATTGCAATAACATTTATTGCACAGTGGCTCGATGTGCGCTCTCATGTCCAACAATCTCCCACTAGCCCAAAGATCCATTAATGAGATAATCATTTAAACCCACACTCATGTGACAATCATAGGCTATTTAATATAGCCAGGTTTGCTGATCAGTCACTATGTTCCCGAGAGACAATGCCAAGTCCTTTTACAACACATGCATATCCCTCAGTAACAACGCTCGCATCCAATGCGATTGTTTCATCTTATGCAACCAATACTCAATATTGAGGGAGTCATAATGTCTTTGACACTACAACTCAACAATCGTTATAACCTGTGTGTAATTTAGTTATCCTTATTATAATACCATTATTCCTAGAGATCTCTATCTCCTAAGGTATCCACAGTTAAGACCTTTTAGATCACTATCTTTAAAGTCTAGATTTCTTGTAGATAAGACTTTGATATTGCTATCTCTAAGACTTGTCATCTTTGAAGATATTGTTTTATTACTGCAACTAAGTGTTTTATATCCATAGTAGGATTAGAAACAATTTACTACTTCCACTGCATGGCAGACATATGGTTTTTCGTACATATCTAGCACATACCAGGCTTCTAGCAATCGATGCACAAGGGCAAGAAGTTTTAGCATCATCAACACTTGATATGCTATCTCTTCAGATTGGCCAGTACCAAATCTTAAGGGAAAGGATCCTTCCTTGTATATAATATATCCAGGATGCACCAATAATGTGACAATCACAATTCTCTCTCTTTTCTTTACTTTTGAACAACTTCAGAACTAAGATCTAAGAGATATCCTTGAGATTATATCTCAAGGTATGAAATAGCCATATCATAAAAATCTTATTATCATCACTTATATCATTCTAAATGATTAGGATATTATCTACATGTAGCACGATGAACATATCGGTACTCCTACTAAGCTTCACATGGTTTATCAAAATTCTATTTGAAATCATAACATTTATAATTTCATAAAATCTTATGTTGCAACTACAAGAAGCTTATTTGATTCCATTGATGGAGTTATTCAACTTGCACAACTTGCTTTCCTCAACCATGAAGCCCTGGGGCTAGTACTTATGAATATCCTCGTAGAGGTATTCATAGAGGAATGCAATCTTGACTTCCATCTCGAAGATGTCAAAGTCAAGATGTGCAACTATAGTTAGCAATATTATAATAGGTTTAAGCATGGTTACTAAAGAAGAAGTCTCATCGCAAGCGATGTCTTCTCTTCATGTGTATCTTCTGGAAACGAGACGTGCTTTGAAGGTCTCTACCTCCTTATTAGGTTCACTCTTTCTCTTGAAGATCTATTTACATCTTAACGGGTCTTTCCCTTATATGTGAATCATTGAGGGTCCATATACAACACTTGTATATGAAGTATACACTTAGACTTTACTTCTAACATCCATCTCTCCATGTCATGATCTTCAGAAGCTTCATCATATGAAGTCAGATCATTGTCAGACTAATCTGGCACATGGAATTTATCTTCAATCTCATTTGAAGAGGTATTAGTGTTTCATATTTAGTTGTCCTTTTAGTTTCCGACTTAAGGAGCCTCATTATCTTCTCATGATTCAATGAGTTCCTTTACTTCATTTTCATCTTGATTCTCAAGAAAGTCATTATCATAGAATCATATTCTTAAAGATGAAATTCCTTAAGAATCTCAAGGTCATAAAGTTGGTATCCAATACCATTCTTTACTTTCTTAATGAAGGAGCACTCTCTGGTGCTAGATTCTGGCTTACATGCATGGAACCTTATTAAGGATATATATCGTAGTCTCAACTACATATACACCTTGGAAACTAAGAGATAACTATGCTAAGATTGATCATTTATCAAATCATGTCACACACAATCTAATTGTATTTCCCTACAACTCCATTGAGTTTAGGTGTATTAGGAGAAATGGGATAGGAATGATATTCCTATCTCCATAAGGTATTCCTTGAATTCATCTAATAGGTGCTTGCTACCTATGTTAAATCAAATTCATTTCATCTTCCTTCAAATTTGCTTTTAAACCAAAATTGTGAAATCTTTGTACATTTCAAAGGTTTCTAAGGTGAAAGGAAGAAATATCATATCAGAAATAATCATCGAATGATTTCACATATCATCAATGTTTATTATGATACAGATGATCCACATACATCAACATGTATGAGATATTGAATACCCTAGCATCTTACACAATTCTCAGCGAAGAGTGTATTGGACATATTTACTTTGAATACTTTGAATACAATATCCACAAGTATGTAAGACTTGAAGCTTTAGACAATCTAAAGTTCAATATCTCAATAGTCTATCGATCATATCAATAGATATTTGTCTAAGACTCGATTCCAGGTAATTGTCAAATGATCTTCATCCTCCTATTGATCTACTAAGGTTTAATTTTCAGTATTAGAAATGTTAGTTAACCTTTCATTAATATTCTAATTTAGTAGAGTCTACTATCACAACTCTTTATGATAGGTCTATTCCAGAATACATGTTCAACTCCAATAATGAATGTACTATAATATCTAGGTCATAGTAACATTCTCTAATACAATGGGCTCTTCCATTGAAAATATGAAGTCTATCAATCCAATGGAGATTGTTGCAACAAATGTATCAATTCCCATATAGATGATTGTTAAACCTTAATATCAAATTTATTAATCTTCTACAACATATGCAACAATTGCAAGTGTCATTAGAAGAATGAGATACAATTTTAGGCGTTGATCTTATCTTATTAGAAAGTCAATTTCAATGATTAAATGTAGATTATTTCGATGCACTATCCGAGTTCTTCTCTAAGGTTCCTAGATAGTCCAGATAGTCATACTATCGACTCATTGCAGTATTGGCATTCATCCATTGGAAGTCACAGAAGCAGGTCAACTCTTTGACTTTCCTTCTTACTCGGGTCCGACCCATGCTTCCACTGCACTCCCTTCATCTATAAACAACCATTGCTTAAGACAAAGGTTCTCTTACATTGAACTCAAAAGATTTCAATGTAAGAGTATTTCAACATTTATACATGCTTCATTTACTTCGTACAATATAATTATTATGAAGCTTCATGAATTAGTTGAGTATAGACAGTAGAATGATGACATTCATCATTTCTACATCCATCTTAACTTAAAAACTTTTGTTCAGGAAGGTATTCAAATATTTTGAATACATCATCTCTTTCGAGCTACCATTCTACATAATGCAGAGAACCATGTCATTCATGATTAAATGTCTAGAGCACATATGTATGCCAAAACATCTTCTTTGATTTTATAAGGATTAATTTGACAATTACGATCATCATCGACATGTCACTTCCAATGTACACTCGATGAAAGATCAAGACTAAAGAAACATACGAACCCTAAAGTGATGTCTTATTGTCTTATTTAATTGTCATTCCTCATTATGTTGAGGAAACTTGCATATTACAATCACATACATTATGTGTCCAATTGCAAGGATAATACCTTGATCATGAATTTAATTCATGATATGACACTGGTTATTATGATGTACAGCTTTGAGTGGGTTTAATGAGTACTATCCGAAATAAGAAATTTTCATAAATATAAACATATTTTACTTTGATTTAGGAATTTTTTTATATCAAAGTTTTCTTGCCATTTCAACATTGAAAGTTCATTCCCTTAATCACTTTCAATGTAAGAGATATTCTTACCATCATATCTCTAGCAATATCTGGGATCTCCTTTCCTATCTTTGTTGCATCCCAATAATATGAGAAACTACAACTCAAATAAAAGAAGCAGGAACTCATTCCGCCTTTCAAGTCCAACTTGCATTTCCCAATTCGATCATTAACACCGAGGCCCACCACCTCTAAGGTGATGTTGACCCGTTATTAATGGAACCAACCGTCAACAAGCTTAATACTCGCTATGCACAATCCAATATTGCCCGAATAATATGAGTAACCGATACTAGGGCCACTACGCACATGGCCTTACTCTTTCGAGAATCAAAAGATCTGATTCAGGTGAACTTGTACGAGGTGTTCCGGACAGGCGTCTCCTATATACAACTCCTAGCGACAAAACCCTTCACCTTGACGGGAGACCATGGATGTTACTTTTTTGATCCTCCACCTCATATTCAAATTTTAATTAATCAATATGAATCATATTCTTTACGATTAATTCTTCCAAGGGAAATAACAACTCTATTAAAAATAGAGTGTTTAACTTTTAATTGGATTCTAATTAAACTAATCATTTAAATTAATGATCCGATTAACATCCAATAGACATTCTTAATTGTTACTTGAATTATGGTATTATCTCAAATACATATTATTCAAATTTTAATAATTAGAAAATACATTGTGATCTCTCAAACAACATTCATTCCCTACCAGTTGTCATGGCCAGTACCGATGGGAGTGGGACATATCACACACGGTCCAACCTGCTACCCCAACACTCCCCGACTAGTCACCCTATCCGCGTTGGGAAAAAAGAATGCCAAGTCAATCACTTTGTACTTGAGATGTTGATTGGTTTTTCAACCGAAGTCATACCATATAATATTCATCAAAACCATTTTGATAATATTATAAGGAGATTTTCTAAACAAATCCCAATCCTATTCAAGCAACAAGGTTTTGCATGTAAAAGTTGTCCTACAACTATTGTAGGATAAACTAGAGTTTTTCATGAGAACAATATTTGTTGGTGATTTCATATTAACCAATTGTGATCAAGATCAACTATTTTATCATTTTGGTTAATGCGATGTCATTCAAGGAAATAATTATCATATTTAAATATTTCACAAATATTTTGACAATAATTATTTCAGAAAATTAACAATTAATTTTCATTAGTTTTTTTGAATGACAATCGCAAGGTTCATGATCAAGTTTGTTAATTTCCAATAGTGACTTCTACTCACTAAATCAACATAACTCAATCAAAATATATCCAATTAATGCAAACTAAATTTATTTTTTTGCCAATTTGATTTAAAACAGAACCCAAGTGATAATTATGCATTTTCAGGTGTTTAGAACCTGTAATTAACTCTTTAATTACATCACTAATAACCATCCCCGAAATAATAGATATATGGTTATTAAAAACATCATAACTTGAGTTACCGGATTCCTAATAATGCAAACTTAAATCCTACCGTTTCTATAATTAATGTGGTACATTATCCAATTTAAATTTTCCTATTTAAATGTAAATAGGGCTGAAATTTTATCACAAGATAGGACTGCAAAAATTAAAATGCAAAAAATCTTCACGAACCCAAACAATCCCATATCTTCGTAGGTTCATGGATCTCATCCAAAACCTTCAACAACCTGGCTCTGATACCACTTGAAGGATATGATAAGAATCCCCAAGCACATCACAGAAGTGTGGTGATCGAATCGAATGCGATCTGGAGGGACTAGTCGTACTGGTTGCTCGATGCAATGGAATTTAAAATTTTATTATGATGAAACCATATGATCCAAGAACATTTCTCAGATCATTTTATCTAAAAAACAATTAGGTATAAGGTTTACCTCTTGAAGCATGTTTGTGATCGAGTCTCTAAACCAAGAGACCTCCTGTCTCAAGTCCGATCCGACGGAGGAAACACTTGCGAGCATGTTGATGAGACACGTCCTTTTACAATCCAAGTTGATGATCCAAGCGACGAATCTCCTGATCTCGTCATACGATATCCGACACCTTCTTCATGAGCGAGGTGTACCGAAGGAGACAGATATCCACGAGCAAGAACGCCAGCAACAAAATGACGATGCTGTACTGGTGTCGACTCTCTCAATGGCTCCATGGTAGACGGTCGTAAGAGAGAGAGAGAGGGAGAGAAGCACATGACTTGTAGAGAGAGAGAGAAGAGAGCATTGGTTTACCTTGTAAACCTGTGTCCCTCGAAGAGCAATGGATGCCTCTTCTTATATAGGGATTTGGGAACCCATGGATCCCAATCCATGGACAACACATAATCAATGGATGATGTTGATTTGTCTTTCTTTTAATGGTTAAGATGTTGTTGTAAAAACACAACAACTAATGATTTAATTTAAATTAATTCTCATTGATATATCAATAAAATTAATTTTAAATTAAATAATCTTTGATAAGACAAAAGATAATGAAGAGTATAAACCAATCTCCTCAAAAGAGGGGATGGCTACTCTTCTCCTCATGGAGAGTTGTAGCAGTCCACTTCACTTTGGTGGACTTGGTCCATCTCTTATAATTATCATGAGATCTCATTATATCATGATATATATCATCATCTCTTATCAACAATATTTTAACCAAAAAATAATTCCAAATTATCTTATGGGAAATATCAACCATGCCATTGAAATTATGTGAATCTCATTCACAACCCAAAACTAAATGTAATTATATTTTCAATTAATTATTCAATGTGAATCGAATTCGCATTAACAACTAATCAATAAATATATATCACAATATTCTCTCTCTAATATATTATAAATCATATTCATAATATACCTGATTTTTATGGATAGTGTTATCCACATTATGCATATCCATAATATTAAATCACATTTAATCATCTTGGATCTCTTTTCTCATATGCCCAAATAATATGAATAACATTCACATTATTCATCTCTTTGATAATTAAATCGCACATAATTAGCTCAGATAAATCTCCATATAAAATGAATCAAATTCATATTATCCATGATAATTAAATCACATTTAATTATTAATTTTCTCAATGCTCTAATACATATATCAACAATGAAATTATCCACGAACTCTTAAAAGAATAATCCGCTTTCTCCGCGGATACTTGGAGAAAAGGACATGGCGATTGTATTGTTCCACGTGTAGTGACTTGGATAATGAGATCATATCTCAAATCCAGATCTTGTGGACCTCCCATAGATGCTTGATTAAATCAAGACTATAGATCTAATCTTCTCATTGTATAGAATCACATTCAGATCAATGTCCAATATTTGGAATAAGATCAGATTACTTCTCTATGAGAGGAGTCACTAAAATCCAGACCCGTTTCATCACTCCCTAGGAATGGAAGCGTCATGGTTATACAATCATTTATAATCACATCACCCTCAGGTATTCCCAATACTTGTACATCCTGAATATTGGGAGATCTAAATTAAACCCAAAGTTTTAGATATCTTTTTAGACTGTCTCCTTCAGGGTTTTATCATTAAGTTTCTCATTTGATCATTGGGAGTCAGTATCGATCATATACTTTCCAAAAGCATATATCATATCCTGGTGTTGATCATATACTTTCCAAAAGTATATATCAAACCTACAAATTCAGTCAAGCTTCCAAAGCGAGACGACTGTGCACGATATTTGATTCTTCCAAATATCTCACGAGTGAGATCATGTCTTCCAGTTTAGTAATGAACCTCTATGATCATTTTGAGATATTGTATTACTATATGCCCTTGCATGCACACCAGTGTGCCGGTGTGCAGACCTTGGTTACGTCATCAACCTATTGGTTTGCCAAATGTACATACTCAGACATATAGTAACACATCTGTCTCCAATCAGAGGATGCATTCCTATATCGTGATAGCATATGACATAGGACTTTGGTTATCTCGATATCTATAAGTCAACTCTTTGACCTAACTAATCTGACACCTCCGAATCTCCATTCCTATGCAGAGGACCTACATCAAGAGGTCGATCAGATATCAGCTTATGCGTGAAAGGATTGCCATCTCCTAATCAGGCTGGAGATCATCTCTTAACAATCATTTGACAGTGCTTGATGATTCCTCAATCTAACTCTTTAGATATTCATCCAAGCAACAACCTCTATTATTCAATAATTGAATCAACATCTGTATGATCATTAAGATGGCCATCATACTTAACCCTAAATGTACTAAGGGACCTATTGTGCAAATTAGTTATTCTTCATTTTATATTAAGGAGTGAATTGCAATAACATTTATTGCACAATGTCTCACCGTGGGCTCGCATATCCAACAATATCCCACTAGCCCAAAGAGCCATTAATGGGCTAATCATTTAAACCCATGCTCAAGTGATAATCATAGGCTATTTAATTTAACCGAGTAAGCTGATCAGTCACTATGTTCCTGAGAGAGTATGCCAAGTCCTTTTACGACACTTGCATATCCCTCAGTCACAGTGCTCGCATCCAATGCGAATGTTTCCTCTTATTGAACCAATACTCAATATCGAGGGAGTCATAATGTCTTTGACACTACAACTCAACAGTCGTTATAACCAATGTGTAATTTTAATTATCCTTATTAGAATACCCTTATTCCCGGAGATGTCTTTCTCCTAAGGTATGCACACTTAATACCTTTTAGATCATTATCTATAAAGTCTTGATTTCTTGAAGATAAGACTTTGAGATCACTATCTCCAAGTCTTGTCATCTTTGATGATATTGTTTTATTACTGCAACTAAGTGTTTTATCTCCATAGTAGAATTAGCAATAGTTTACTACTTCCACTACATGGCAGATATATGGCTTTCCATACAAATCTAGCACATACCAGGCTTCTCGCAATCAATGTACAAGGGCAAGCAGATTTAGCATCATCAACACTTAATATGCTATCTCTTCCGATTGGTTAGTACCAAATCATAAAGGAAAGGATCCTTCCTTGGATAGAATATATACAGGATGCACCAATAATGTGACAATCACAATTCTCTCTCTTCTCTTTGCTTCTGAAGAACTTCAGAACTAATATCTAAGAGGTATCCTTGAGATCATATCTCAAGGTATGAAATAGCCATATCATAAAACACATGTTATCATCCTTATATCATTCTAAATGATTAGTATATTATCTACATTTAGCACGGTGATACCATTGGTACTCCCACTAAGCTTCACATGTTTCATCAAGATTCTATTTGAAAGCATAATATTTAAAATTTCTTCAAATCTTATGTTCAACCACAAAAAGCTTATTTGATACCACAGATGGAGTTACAACTTACACACCTCACTTTCCTCAACCATGAATCCTTGGGGCTACTACTTATAAATATCCTCGGAGAGGTATTCATAGAGGAATGCAATCTTGACTTCCATCTCGAAGAAGTCAAAGTCAAGCTGTGTAGCTATAGTTAGCAATATTCTGATGGGTTTAAGTATGGTCACTGAAGGATAGGTCTCATCGCAAGCGATGTCTTCTATTCGTGTGTATCTTGTGGATACGGGCCGTGCTTTGAAAGTCTCTACCTTCTTATCATGTTCCCTCTTTCACTTGCAGATCCATTTACATTTTAACAGGTCTTACCCATATAGGTGGATCCTTGAGTGTCCATATACAACACATGTTTATGAAGTCTACATTTAGACATTACTGCTAGCATCCATCTCTCCATGTCATGATCTTTAAAAGCAGCATCATATGAAGTCAAATCATTGTCAGACTTATCTGGCACATGGAATTCATCTTCAAACTCATTTGAAGTGGTATTAGTGGTTCATCTTTAGTTGACCTTTAAGTTTCCGACTTAAGGAGCTTCATTATCTTCTCATGATTCAATGAGTTCCTTTACTTCATTTTCATCTTGATCCTCAAGAAAGTCAATATCTTAGAATCATATTCTTAGAGATGAAGTTCTTTAAGAATCTCAAGGTTATAAAGTAGGCATCCAATATTATTCTTTATTTTCCTAATGAAGTAGCACTCTCTGGTGCTAGATTCCAGCTTACTTGCATGGAACCTTATTAAGGATATATATTGTAGTCTCTACTACATATATACCTTGGAAACTAAGAGATAACTATGCTAAGATTAATCTTTTATTAATTCATGTCATACATGATCTAATTGTATCACCCTACAATCCATTGAGTTTAGGTTAATTAGGATAAATGAGATAGGAATGATATTCCTATATCTATAAGGTATTCCATGAATTCATCTAATAGGTACTTGCTACCTAGGTTAGATCAAATTCATTTCATCATACTTCAAACTTTGGTTTTTAACCAAAATTGTGAAATCTTTGAACATTACAAAGGTTTCTAAGGTGAAAGGAAGGAATCTCATATCACAAATAATCATTGACTGATTTCACATATCATCAATGTTTATTATGATACAGATGGTCCACATACATGAATATGTATGAGATATTGAATACCTTGGCATCTTACACAATTCTCAAAGAAGAGTGTATTAGACATATTTGCTTTCAACACAATATCCACAGATCATATCAATAGAATTATGTCTAAGATTCGATGCCAGATCATTGTCAAATGATCTTCATCCTCCTATTGATCTATTAAGGTTTAATTTTCAGTATTAGAATTGTTAATTAATATTTGATTAATATTCTTATTTAGTAGAGTCTACTATCATAACTCTTTATGATAGGTCTATTCCAGAATACATGTTCGTCTCCAACAATGAATGTACACTAATATCTAGGTCATAGAGACATTCTCTAAGACCAAGGGCTCTCCCACTAAAAATATGATTTCTATCTATCATATGGAGATTGTTGCAACAAATCAATTCCAATATAGATGAATGTTAAACCTTAAGATCAAATTTTTTAATCTTCTATAACATAAGCAACAATTTCACGTGTCATTAGAAGAATGAGATACAATTTTAGACTTTGATCTTATCTTATAAGAAAGTCAATTTCAATGATTAAATGCTGATTATTTCGATGCACTATCCGAGTCCTTCTCTAAGGTTCCTAGATAGTCCAGATAGTCATACTATCAACTCATTGCAGTATTGGCATTCATCCAACTATCTTGATGCCATATGGAAGTCATAGAAGTAGGTCAACTCTTTGACTTTTCTTCTTACTCGGGTCTGACCCATGCTTCCACTAATATCCCTTCATCTATAGACAACCATTGCTTAAGACAAAGGTTCTCTTAAGTTGAACTCAAAATATTTCAATGTAAGAGTATTTCAACATTTATACATGCTTCATTTACTTCATACAATATGATTATTATGAAGCTTCATGAATGACTTGTGTATTATAGTAGAATGACAACATTCATCATTTGTACATCCATCTTAACTTAAAAACTTTGGTTCTGGCATGTATTCAAAAATTTTGAATACATCATCTCTTTTGAGCTACCATTCTGCATTATGCAGAGAACCATGCAATTCATGATTAAATGTCTAGAGCACATATGTATGCCAAAACATCTTTTTTGATTTTATAAGGATTAATTTGAAAATTACAATCATCATCGACATGTCACTACTAAAGTACACTCGATGAAAGATCAAGACTAAAGAGACAAACGAACCCTAAAGTGATGTCTTATTGTCTTATTTTATTGTCATTTCTCATTATGTTGAGGAAACATGCATATTGCAACCATATACATTATGCATCCAATTGCAAGGATAATACCTTGATCATGAATTTAATTCATGGTATTACACTTGTTATTATTGAGTATAGCTTTGAGTGGCTTTAATGAGTATTATTTGAAATAAGAAATTTTCATAAATATATACTTATTTTACTTTGATTTAACAATTTATTTATATCAAAGTTGTCTTGCCTTGTCAACATTGAAAGTTCATTCCCTTAATCACATTCAATGTAAGAGATATTCTTACCATCATATCTCTAGCAAGATCTGGGACCTCCTTTCCTATCTTTGTTGCATCCCAATAATATGAGAAACTAGAACTTAGATAAAAAGAAGCTGGAACTCATTTTGCCTTTCAAGTCCAACTTGCATTTCCCAATTCGATCTTTAACACCCGAGCCCACCACCACTAAGGTGATGTTGATCCGTTGTTAATTGAACCAACCGTCAACAACTTAATACTCGCTATGCACAATCCAATATCGCCCCAATAATATGACTAACCGATAACGGGGTCACTACGCATACGACCATACTTTTTCGAGAAGCAAAAGGACCGATTCAGGTGAACTTGTATGAGGATTTGTCACTTCAGACAAGTGTCTCCTATATACAACCCCTAGTGATGAAACCCTTCATCTTGACGGGAGACCATGGATGTCACTTATGTGATCCTCCACCTCGTATTCAAATTTTAATTAATCATTATAAATCATATTTATTACGATTAAATCTTTATGGGAAATAACAACTCTACTAAAAATAGAGTGTTTAACTTTTAATTGGATTCCATTTAATCTAATCACATTAAATTAATGATATAATTAATATCCAACAAACATTCTTAATTGTTACTTGAATTATGGTATTATCTCAAATACATATTATTCGAATTTTAATAATTAGAAAATACATTATGATATCTCAAGCATCATTCGCTCCCTACCTGCTATTATGGCCAGTACCGATGGGAATGGGACAGACCACACACGGTGCAACCTTCTACCCCAATGCTCCATGTCTAGGCACCATATCCGCCTCGGGAAAAATGCTGAGTCAATCAGTTTGTACTTGAGATGTTCGTCGGTTTTTCAACTGAAGTCATACCAAATAATATTCGTCAAAAGCATTTTGATAATATTATAAGGGGATTTGTTTAGTCCTATTCAAGAAACAAGTTTTTGCATGTAAAAATTGTCCTACAACTATTGTAGGATAAACTAGAATTTTTAATGAAAACAATGTTTGTTGGTGATTTCATATTAACCAATTGTGATCAAGATCAACTATCATATCATCTGGGTTAACACTATGTAATTAAAGGAAATAATTATCATCTTTAAATATTTACAAATATTTATCAATAATCATTTCAGAAATTTAGCTATTAATTTTCATTAATTTATTTGAACGACAATCACAAGGTTCATGATCAAGTTTGTTAATTTCCAGCAGTGACCCCTACTCACTAAAATCAACATAACTCGATCAAATTAAATCCAATTAATGCAAACTAAATTTATTTTGTTCGCCAATTTGATTTAAAACAGAACCCAAGTGATAATTATGCATTTTCAGGCGTTAGAACCCGTAATTAACTCTTTACTTACATCACTAACCACCATCCACGAAACAAGGGATATGTGATTATTAAAAACATATAATTTGAGTTATAGGGTTCCAAATCATGCAAAATCAAATCCTACTATTTCCTTAAATAATGGGGAACATTATCCATTTTAAATTTTGTGTTTAAACCTTTTAAACAAGGACAAAATTTTAACACGAGACAGGGCTGCAAAAATTGAAATGCTAAAAATCTTCACGAACCCAAACAAGCCCAGATCTCCATAGGTTCATGGATCTCATCCAAAAACTTCGAAAACCTGGCTCTGATACCACTTGAAGGATATGGAAGAATCCTCAAGTGCATCACGGAAGCGTGATGATCGCATTGAATGCGATCGGGAGCGACTAGTCGTACTAGTTGCTCGATGCAACGTAATTTAAAATTTTAATATGATGAAACCACATGATCCAAGAACCTTTCTCAGATTGTTTCGTTTAAACCACAATTAGGTATAAGGTTTTGCTCTTGAAGCTTGGTTGCGATGGAGTCTCTAAACTAAGATACCTCTTGTCTCAAGTCTGATCTGACGGAGGAGACACTTGCGAGCGTGTTGATGAGACGCATCCTTTCACAATCAAAGTTGATGATCCAAGCGACGAATCTCCTGATCTCATCATACGAGACCGACATATTCTTCATGATTTAGGTGCACCGAAGGAGACAAAGATCCACGAGCAAGAACAACAGCATAACGACAATGCTGCAGCGTTGTCAACTCTCTCAATGGCTCCATGGTTGACGACCATAAGAGAGAGAGGGAGAGAGGTACATGAAGTGTATAGAGAGAGAAGAGAGCACTGGTTTACCATGTAAACGTGTGCCTCCCGAAGAGCAATGGATGCCTCTTCTTATATAGGGTTTTGGGAACCCATGAATCCCAATCCATGGAAAAGATATAATCAATGGATGAGATTGATTTGTGTTTCTTTCAATGGCTAAGATATTGTTATAAAAATACAACAACTAATGATTTAATTTAAATTAACTTTCATTGATAAATCAACAAAATTAATTTCAAATTAAATCATCTTTGATAAGAGAAAAGACAATGAAGAAAATAAATCAATCTCCTCAAAAGAGGGGATGACTAGTCTTCTCCTCATGGACAAGGTCCATCTCTTCTCTTTGGTGGACATGGTCCGTCTCTTCTAATTATCATGAGATCTAATTATCTGATGATATATATCATCATATCTTGTCGACAATATTTTCACCAAAAAATAATTCCAAATTATCTTATGGAAAATATCGAGCATGCCAATGAAATTATGTGAATCTCATTCACAACCCAAAAGTAAATGTAATTATATTTTCAATTAATCATTCAATGTGAATCTAATTCACATTAACAATTAATCAATAAATATAAATCACAATATGCTCTCTCTAATATATTATAAATCATATTCATAATATACCTAATTAGTATGGATAGTGTTATCCACATTATTCAAATCCATGATAATTAAATCAAATTTAATCATATTGGATCTCTTTTCTCATGTGCCCAAATAATATGAATCACATTCACATTAATCACATCTTTAATAATTAAATCACATTTAATTATCTCAGATAACTCTCCTTATAATATGAATCAAATTCATATTATCCATGATAAGAAAATCACATTTAATTATCAAATTTCTCAATGCTCGGATACATATATCAACAATAAAATTAGCCATGAATTCTTTCGAGGAGAATATGCTTTTTCTGCGGATACTTGGAGATAAGGACAGGGCGATTGTATTGTTCCACGTATAGTGACTTGGATATTGAGATCACATCTCAAATCCAGATTTTGCGGACCTCTCATAGATGCTTGATTAAATCAAGACTATAGATCTAATCTTCTCATTGTATCTGAATTACATTCAGATCAATGTTCAATATTTGGAATAAGATTAGATCACTTCCCTAAGTGAGGAGTCACTAAAATCAAGACCTATTTCATCACTCCTTAGGAATGGAAGCATCATGGTTATACAATCGTTTATGATCACATCACCCTCAGGTATTCCCAATCCTTGTACATCCCTCATACTGGAAGATCTAGATTATACCCGAAGTTTTAGATCTCTTTTTAAATTGTCTCCTTTAAGGTTTTATCATTAAGTTTCTCATTTGATCATTGGGAGTTGGTATCGATTATATACTTTCCAAAAGCATATATTATACCCAGGTGCTGATCATATACTTTCCAAAAGTATATATCAAACCTACAAATTCAGTCAAGCTTCCAAAGCGAGACCACCGTACACGAAATTTGATTCTTCCCAATATATCATGAGTTGGCTCATGTCTTTGGGTTTAGTAATGAACCTGTATGATCCCTTTGAGAGATGTATTACTCATATGCCCTTGCATGTACACCAACGTGCCGATGTATAGACCTTGGTTCGGTCATCAACTTATTGGTCTGCCAAATGTACATACTCAGACATATAGTAACACATCTATCTCCGATCAGAGGATGCGTGCCTATATGGTGACAGCATATGACAAAGGACTTTGGTTATCTCGATCTCGATAAGCCAACTCTTTTACCTAACTAATCTGACACCTCGGAATCTCTATTCCTATGCAGAGGACGTGCATTAAGAGGTCGGTTAGATATCAACCTATGTGATAAAGGATGGACATCTCCTACTCAGGCTAGAGATCATCCCTTAACAATCATTTGAGTATGCTTGATGAGTCCTCAATCTAACTCTTTAGGTATTCATCCAAGCACCTTCCTATATGATTCAATAATTGAATCAACAGTTGTATGATCATTAAGATGGCCATCGTACATAACCTTAATTGTACTAATGGACTTATTATGAAAATTAGTTATTCTTCATTTCATATTAAGGAGTGAATTGCAATAACATTTATTGCACAATGGCTTGTCGTGGTCTCGCATGTCCAACATCAATGATGAGTAGTTGACCTGTCCTACGGGGAAACACCTGGGTCGGCCACAGGCCAATAAACCTTACCACCAACCTCAAGGTGGTCATTTTGTACAGTACTTTCAAGGTGAACGTCAATACCAAAATCACCAAATTCCACACTATCATGGTAAGTGGAGACAGACGCCACATTATCCCCATCTACTCTATCGCCATACACAACCGTATCATTAGTACGAGGTTGGTGAGCAATAGTAACCCCATCCTTTGTATAAACAATATTAGCTTCCTTCTCCTCCACAATACCAACAGTCGTCCTAGCCTCAGCCCCTTCGAATAGTCAACAACAATGTGGTCTACACACTCATATTTTTGAGGTGACTCTAGTGAACCTGACCCTGGACTGCTTGGCCCAACTTGTGATGAGTCTATCATAAATGATAAAGAAGGTTGACGACCTGTCCACCACCACGAATTCTATCCCTATGCAGGTTAAAGAAAAGCATAATAATTTTAAACGAAAAGAGCAGGTAGAATGCGCTATCCCGTTTGTGTTTATCGAGTCAGATAGACATGATTTTGTTTCATCTAATGATGTTACTATCAAGAGCTGTAGAACTTTACCTCAATCTGTAGCAAACCGAGGGAAGAATAAAGCTTGATAGGTGAATCATCATCTTCTGCATCAGTCATGCTAGCGACCAATTCGGTTGAGGAAGAAGAAGAAGGAGCCATTCCAACTATCATCCATCTCCACCGTCACCTGGAAAAACAACAAAAAATAGAAATCCCAAAAAGACCAAAAATATGTTTGTAGTCGATGTGAAGCTATGCCATCCATGGAGGAGCTGCCAACTGCAACCGATACTACGCCAGCCAACGATGCAGAGACAACAAATTTTATTTGTCCACCAATAGCAGAATCTTCACTTCCAACTTGTATACCTTTTTGTAATATGGATGTACAAAATTGTGTGCACAAGAATCTTGATGTAAATAAGAACACTGCTTTTCATTTCAGTAATGTAAATATTTCTTTCCTGATGCAATAAAACAATCCAAGAATAATTACAAAAAGAAAAGTGCATTATCCTATGTTGTAGTTGTGGATATTATTGATAATTTAATTATTGAGATGCCATTAATGAAGGTCATGGAATACATACCCACTATAAAAAAATGTTTGAAGTAGGCATGTACAAACAAGCATCGACCTCCATGTAACAACAAACGCCACCATGTAGAGAAGCACGTTCTTACCAAGGGTACAACCGCAACCATCAGCAATCTCTTGTAAAAGAAGTAATACAAAGGAGCACCTTTGATCAAATGCAAAATTTTTCATCAAGTCTTCGAGCGAACCTCGCTGAACAACAATTATTCCATCAACCTCCAGCCCTCTTCATTATTGCAAAAATTCAAGCTAGGTACTTTAAAGCAGACATGAACGATCCTTCAGTTTCTTGATTGATGCATTAAGAAACCCCAAGGTCTTTGGAAGATGTTGTGGTGAAGGTACGGGAAATGCAGTTTCCAGTTGATTTTTTAGTCCTTGACATGGACCCTCCCGCACCCTTACTCTAGACTCCTATTATTCTAGGCCGACCATTCCTCCGCATTGTAGAAGTCATGGTTGATTATTGGTCTGGGAAGATCACTTTCAGCTCAAGCAATAATAGAGTTACAATATACATGGTTGGTGAGCCTAAAGTTGCAACTGATGAAGATCACGCAACATTGCCTGAAAAAGACTATAACGTCATAGTAAAGATCAAGGATACACCACTCTCTTTGAGTGACTCATTAACACAGGAAATCCTCTCTCTTGAGGAGGACCTGAAAAGTACAGTCTACACGAGGTCCGATGACACTAGGGAGATAAAAGCTAAATTATTGATGCATCTCTTGGACACAGATGTCTAATTCCATCCCGAACACAATGACTTCATTGCAAGAACTATTCAACACATTTTTAGTTGAACAAAAAGTCTCTAAGGCGTGCAACACCCCCTCCAAGGTTCAAGTATATCATCCTCCAACCACCAAATTTTCTTAAGTAATTGAGAAACAAGCCATATTAAAACTTGAATTAAATCCACTTCTGGCAGGACTTAAGTGTGATTTTCTTGCGGTTGCAGAAAACATGTATCCAAACATAATCAACAACAGGCTGACCCCAGAGTAAGAATCCTGACTCCTCAAAGTTCTAGAGAAAAATCGCAAGGCACGTAGTTGGCACATCTCAGACCTATGCATGATAAATTCTTCTTTGTGCTCACATTACATTTATTCGGAAGAATATGCCAAGCCATCCCGTGAGTTTCAAAGAAGACTGAACCCAAATCTTAGGGACGTTGTCATGAAAGAAATTACGAAATGGTGTGACACATGATTTATTTATCCCATCTCTGACTCTAAATGGGTGATCCTACTATACATAGTTTCGAAGAAATCGAGGAACGATGTGGTTAAAAATGGTAGAGGAGAGGACATATCTACTCAGGTACCGACATCCTAGCATGTATGTGTTGACTGTCTCTATCTGAATGCAACTACTAAGAAGGACCACTTCCCCTTATCATTCATTTATCAAGTATTGGAAATACTGGTTGGAAAGGAGTTTTTCTTCTTTCTGGATGGATACTCCAGGTACAACCAAGTGGAAATAGCCCCTTAAGATAAAGAGAAAATGACATTCATTTGCCCGTTCGACACCTATGCTATCAGGAGAATACCCTTTGAATTGTGCAATGCACCAGCAAAATTCTAGAGATGAATGCTTGTAGTTTTTGTTGATATGATTGGATGCTTTATTGAGGTATTTCTGGATTACTTCTCCGTCTGTGGTGACAACTTCAATTCTTCTCTTGAGCACTTGGACATAGTACTTTAGAAATGTCTTGAAGAAAATCTAAAGTTATTATGGAAAAAAACCACTTCATGGTCACAGAGGGGATTAAGCTGGGTCACATCGTTTACAAACATGGCATGGAATTCGACACCTCGAAGGTGGATGTGATTGTCAATATAGAGGCACCTCAAACAATCAAGAGTGTGAGGTCACTTCTAGATCATGTGGGATTCTATATATGGTTCACATTTCAATCACATTGCCTAACTTCTGACTGAATTACCTTGCAAGGAGATTGAGTTCAATGTTAATCAACAAGTTCTCCTTTCAATTAATCAGTTGAAGAATCTAATCTCTCTAGATCTAGTCCTAGAACTGCTGGATTGGTCTCTTCCTTTTGAGATAATGATTGATGCGTCAGACTTTGCGGTTGGGGCTTCTCTAAGACAAAGTACCCCACTCCATTCGTTATGACATCAATACATTAGATGAAGCTACAAGAAATTACACCATGATAGAGAAAGAATTGCTGGTTGTGGTATTTGCCCTTGAGAATTTCAGATCCTATTTGCTTGAATCTAATGTCACTATCGATACTGACCACTCCGTTATAAGATATTTATAGCAGATCAAAGATGCCAAGCCTATATTGATTAGATGAATCCTTATCCTCCGGGAGTTTTGTTTGAAGATCAAGGACACGCCTGGGGTTTAGAATGTGGTGGCAGATCACCTCTCCGGAATAGAGCAGCAAGAGTCTCCATTAAGATGTGCACCCATCATAGACACTGTTCCTGACGGGGCAATTTGGTTGTGGATTCACTCCCTCGGTATGACGATATTGTAAACTACATCATCTCAGGTGTAGTTCCGTAAGATTGGACAATGATCGAGAAGGACAAATTCTTGTCAACTATCCATTCCTACCAATGGGAAAATCCTTTCTTATTCAGGGTATGAGGGGATTGTATTTGATTCGTGTGCATCCCTCAAGAGGAGCAACATAGTGTCGTTGAGCATTTCCATTCGCTTGAATTTAGTGGGCACCACTCTGGAGATTGAATGATAGTGAAAATTCTATAGTGTGGCCTCTAGTGGCCTACACTATTTAAGGATGATGCATCATAAGTCAAGCACTGCCCTGACTGTCAGAGATTGAAAGGTACCCTTACAACGAAGGATTCAATGCCTCTGAAGATCATTTAGTTTGCATATGTATTCGATGCTTGGGGAATAAATTTCATGGGACCCTTCCACAATAATCAGGGATACGAGCAAATCCTTCTTACCATTGATTATGTGAGTTGTTGGGTTATAGCTGTTCCCGCTCGAGCCGCAGACAACCATACAATGTGTCACTTTGTAAAAGCAAATATCATCTTGCAGTTCAAGATTCCAAAGATACTGATATCAATCGGGGGTAATCACTTCATTAACAGAGAGGTTAAGAAATTAATGAAGGAGTGTGACATTGAGCACTGAGTCACATCTCCTTATCATCATTAGATTAACAGTATGGCAGAACCATCCAACAATAAAATTAAGACAACACTTTAGAAGCTTGTCTAGACGGATAGGAAAAATCATTCCTAACTTTTGGACTCTGTCCTTTGGGCATTCAGAACTGCTTACAAGTCTCTGTTTGGCATGTCGCCCTATCATCTTGTATATGGGAAACTATGCCATCAGCAAGTGGAGTTGATTCATAAATCATTGTGGGTAGTTAACATTTGCAATTTGAAGTCACAACAAGGTGGTTAAAAAAGGAAATAGGATCTGAACATGCTCTTGGAATTAACATATTATGCATTTGATAACACATTGATAAAAAGGAGAAATTTAAACGCTAGCATGATTGCCACATCGGACAAAAGACCTTCGAGACTTGGTAAAAAGTGTGGTTATTCGATGAAAAGTTTAAGATCTTCCCAAGAAAATTAGAGAGAAAATGGACAAGGTAGTTCAAAGTTCAAAATGTGTGTGAAACAAAAGTATTACGACATCAGAATTGTCTCCTGGCGCATCACCATTTGTCATCAATGGTCAACTAGTAAAGTCCTACCTCGAGCATGACACTTTCTTGGTTGTTGTCGACTCTATCCAAGTATTATTCACTGAAGGAACATCCACAACAGTAACAATGTCAAAAGATTCAGATAACGTTACACAAAAACTCTTATTTTAAGCTTTCATATTTTCTTCTTTCTCATATTTTCTTCTTTTTGTTTTCAGTTTCCTTTATTCAAAAAAAAGAAAAAATGGTGTATGTCTATCACCCCTTTTTGTCGTTGGATGTACTTTGTCCTAAGTGTAGGGGGTGTCCCCCCCATTCTTTTACTTCTTTGATCCTCTCCATTGTCTCCTCTTATTGTCTATACTTTGGTATATCTTACCTTAAGTATAGGTGGAGACAACCTAAGTACGATCTGTTCATTCCCACCCTTAACCCTCCCTGATTTATTTATAATCTGCTATACTTAGGATTATTCCATCCTAAGTATAGGGGTAACAGTCGGCTTCTCATTTGTTTATTCATTCCTTATTTGTTTATTCTTTAGACTTGTCAATACTCATTACAAGTTATGTCTTTTCTTTCTCTCTCTGATATATGAGGACATAACTCCAGCAAAGTATAGTGGGCCAAATAAACTGCGCATATACTTCGCCATAAATCATACTTTCATATTAGAAAATAATAATTATGGTGAAAATACTCTATAAAGTATTATACATATAACATTGAATTCATTAAAAATACTTAATTGAAAGTTTTATATTATTCCTCAAATCCTTTTTTATATACTCATTAATAAATAAGGTAAAAAATTTTCCATTTGCAAAATGTTTGAAAAATAGTTTGAGAATATTTTTGGAAAATATTTTGAAAACTATTTGGAAAATGTTTTGTTAAATATTTTCAACCTCTATAAAAATATTTTGCTTGTTGAGTTTCTTTTCTTTGTGTGAAAAAATGTTTGAAATTCTATTTGCAAATGGTTTTAAAAATGCATGTGAAAATATTTTGAAAAATCTTATATTGTTTGAAAAAACTTTGCAAAAGGATTTTTAAATGTTTGTAAAAAATATTTGTAAAAACTAATTTGCACTAGGGTTTTAAAAACTGTTTGTAAAATGATTTTTAAAATTTTTTGAGGAATATATACATTACAAAAATTTCTTTACTAACAGTGTATGCATATACATACATACATACATACATACATATATATATGTGTCTATATATATATAAATGATCACATAGCCCGTGTATATTCTTAAGAACCCAAATTCTTGTAAATATAAGGCGCATCACCGTGTAAATACTTGCACCCTTTTGTCCAAAATATTTTGTTTTCAAAAATCACAAAAGCATTTGTAAAAACATAAATACCAAAAACATTTAAAAATTGTTTTTGAAAAATATATTGATTAAAAAATTGCAAAACCTTTTTCAATAATCCCAAAAATGTTCAAAAGTTTGAAAACAATATCGCATAATAATTTTCTGCATTGTACATAGCATTTGTATAGAATTAACATTTTTCAGACTAAGATTGAAAATTGAACTATTCTAAATAATATCCGAAGATTGGAGCTTGGTTGGACTTTAAATCTACCTAATCACAGGAATCTTATAGGAACTAGAATTGAGGTACCTCAGCTCTGGTTGACTCAGTTCTTTGAGAATTGTGAGACTTAGTTCAATAGATTCTTGACTGCCTAAGTAGAGTATTTCAGAGCACATGCACGGCTCTTGTTGATAATGACCTAACTTGGACACCTGTAGCTTTCACATGGCGCACATCAGTTGAAATGGCGAGCGGAATGGATTTGCCGGTATGAGATGCACATAAGTGGAAATATTCGTCCTCATTTAGGGAGGGAAGTGCACCCCGACCCGTCCAGTGGCAGAGACATCTAAAACAGGGGTGGGTTGCAATAATGCTTCAAAAGAGGGATAGTCTACTAGCTCAAGAGGGAAAACTCCCTATGTAAATGCTGTTGTATATAGTTTTTTTTAAAAAAGGTAAAAACTCCAAAAAAATGGAAAGGCCTGATTAAAAATAAAATGGCTTCCAGAGTGTAAATATTTTTATAGTCAATAAGCAAGCTTGATCTTTAAAGTTATTTCTTGTAAGCCTGCAACTGTATGACTTGACTACACTGATCAAGCATCCTAGGATAGGTCGCTACACTGGCTATTGTCCATTCTTCTTTTCACCCCTCCTCTTGAGCCGGTTGTCATTTGAACTTAGAATGGAATACCCCACTCCTCAAGGAAGGAATTGCAGGATTGGGGAATCATTGGGTTGTGATTCTAGAGAAGCCAATCTCTTTATCATTTCAGTTGCGGAGAGCCACCCTCAAATACACTGTACAAGTGAGAATAATAGTCGTAAGGCTTTGCGTATGAGTTGAAATATTCTGACCTAGCTATTGAGGAGACTTTAGCAAAGTTTTGGGATTCTCGAAGGCTGTTGTGTTTCTATTCCAATTCCCAATAAGGTTCCCACCACACTAAAATTCCAAAGGTATGACGAAAGCTCCAAACTTTAATTTTGTAAAGACATGTTTTAAAATTAAATTCAATCCACTTTCTTTCCTTTTCTTATCTTTTTTTTATTTTTCTGCATTTAATGCGTAAGTGATTGCTAGGATCTAGCAAAGGCAATTATTGGGGGTGATGAATATCCATTTCATCACCTTTTTTCTATCATTTTGACCTTTAAAACCCCAACCAATGCATAAAATAAGCATTAATTTGTATAAAATAACTTTCATTATTTATTGCATTCATAGTGTAAATAATAATATTTTTAAATTTAAAACTATAGAATAAAAAAAGAAAAGAAAATATAAAAAATAAAATACCAAATGTATTTTATGATCATAAACCCTGAGACCAAGTCAAGAATTGAACTGGTCGACAAGGAGTAAAGTAGGGGAATATAAGGGTCAAGAATACAATAAAAAGCCAATTCTTTGATTCATTCAATAAAGTATTTGTGGACCTATTTTATTTTTTTTGTTATTTATTCATCAAATAAAGAAACTTTGTACATGAAAGTTGTAGACAATAGTATATAGAAAAACACAAAATTGAGTTTAAAAAATACACAGTATACTTTTTATACTCTAAATATCCTTACAAAATCCCAAATTCATAGACTCATTTCACATAAAAACACAAAATGTACCAAAATCACCTTTAATTTAAGCAACTTTAAGTAAACTATTTAATTAAGGTGGTTTCATATGTTTTTGGAGTTAATATGTGAAAGTTACTTTTGGACCCATATTGTACAATATATCTATATAAAATATTCAATTTATTTGTTCTTTATTATTTCTATAGTGTTATATTTTTATAATTTTGTAAATATTATTTATAATATTTGTACATATTAAGCCCAAAATAAAATCGAAAGAAGTAATCTAAATAAATAATATAGTTCAATACATATATATTTGTACTATACTTATACCCATATATACACTACACACATATTTATTTAAGTGTATATATTATATCATAAAAATATAATAAAAATATTTCTTGTACCTAAAAATAAGTTATAAATATACATTAAATAAGAGAATAACATAATAAAAAATATTACAAAATATAATAGCCAAAAAAAATGAATGTACCAATAATATAACCCTAAAAATTTAGTAATTATAAATAACATCAAAAAAATAAATAAAAATGATATCAAAATACTACATAAAAAATATACATTTTTTATTTTATAAAAAAAGTTTATAAAACATTTACTCTATTTAATCAATTATTTTATAATAAAACATGTTATTTTGTCCCTTTGCGACTGATCTGGAGCAATCATGGCCCTACGTTTGTTGTCCCCCGTTCAACAACACTAGCGCCTCTAGCATTCATCAAAATTGTTGAATCCCCCATTTTCTTCCCTTTTTCAAGGGCGTTTCATCAATCCATCGACCTTGATCCCTTTATAAGAAATCATTACTGATATTCCATGATTCACGCTGACCTTATAGATCTATTGTACATATGACGGGTTTCTCCTGATAAGTTGATCAATCAGGGTGCCAAGCTAGTGTAAATAACTACCTCATTCTTCCCTCTCTTTTTTGGTGACTTTTCCGTACCCTAAAGCCCTTGAACCTTGGTCTAGAGAATCTCCCTGTGACAGGGGGAGATCCCTCGAGGACTGGAGCAGCGCACGGAGGAGGAGGTGTACCCACGGTGGTCGTCACCGACTGCCCTGCTCACTACCTTCGTCGGTAGGTATAAGATTTGTTTCCCATGATTTTTTGATAGTATTTAATTTCTGATTTTTAATTACGCAACGAGTTTAGTTTTTAGACCGACAATTTAGCATAAAATTCCCATTTTGAAGTTCGTCGGAGCTCTGCTCCAACGAACATCCCTCCGTGCAACACCTGGTTTGGACGCACCCTTTTCGACCTCATCTATGTTCTTGTCACATCTACATAGTGTTTCACCACCCACTCACCCAGATTAAGCCCTGATCGAGACTATCAAACTCCATTCATTCTCCTCATCAAAGCAACTACCGCCCGCTACCCTTACACTACCATTCCGCCTCCAGACGGGACGAGGTGTCTTTCCCTCTTCCCTTGGAGGTTCCTATGTAGGGTTGAAAGTTAAAGAATGAGTTGGAGGGTTCTTTACTACTTGGCAGAAGTACCTGAAGCAGTTCTTCTTCCCCAACATCTCATTGAAACTTCAACCATCACTGCACCTTTTGGAGCTCACCAACAGATAGAGCACCATCCCAGGAGTTCATAACACCTTTTGAATCACCTCCTAGTGGCCAAAGCCTGTCAGAATCTCCCATCCAAGCTCGACCCATGCGGCGTTCTTACCTATTCATCCAGGGAGTCCACAATCGTTGGATCAAGCTTCGATCCCTTACGCTCCGACAACCGTCCAATGCTCTCACTGCCAGCCATCAAATCTGATTTGGAATACCAAGCGTCCATTGTGAAGCATCATCAATAAGAGAGGAGACGTGACATGATTAAGTGGATGAAATCCCGTAGTGCACCTCCACATTAATAAGGGGTTAATTGCACACTTTTCCCATTAATTTTTGTATTTAATCATCAGTCCTGTAAATAAAATGTCCTGTGTAAATAAAATGGTAAAATTTCATGTTGATCCTTGTATTCCTTTCATATTACATTTAGGTACAAGTTGGGTGACCTCACGTGTTGTCCCATGGAAGGTGGCCATTTCGCAAGGAAGCCCTTGCCTATTTCTATATTTATATTAGGTACAATAAAATTAAATATATGTTGCATATTTTAAGGAAGATTGCACTAGAGATCCTTGAGTTTATTTTATTTACAGTTATGCCATTTTTAGTATGTGGATTTTGGTGCTTGAATTTCATATATTAAAAATAGCACCCGCGCTGCTAAACTTATGCAAAGATAGGGTTAAAGGTCCTCTAACATATATTTTTATGCCCCATTTCTATTTTAGCATTTTTGCACTTTCACTATTTATTAGAAATAAAATGAGCATGTTTTTATCCATATCTAGCATATAAAATACCCAAAAAAGTTAGAAAAACAATTCCAAAAGTTCGAAAAATGTATGTAATGTATTTTAGAATTTATTAATCCAGACCAAAAATTCCTAAAATAGAAAAAGTCAAAAAATTAAAAAGCACAAAAATCCTACAAAAAGTATTAAAAATCACCAAAAATTCTAAAAATATTTTTTCTATTAAATTATAAGTATACTATTCTCAACCTATTAAAAATGATTTGGAGAATTTTGGACTTATTTTGCTATTTTTATTCTTCATTTAAATCTCGACCTATTACTTAATCCCATATTTGGGATCTTTTTATTTTAAAAATCCTTAGAAATTCGTAAAAAATCTAGAAAAATCACAAAACACTAAATTATTATTTAAAACCTAAAAATATTTAATTATGCATTTTTTAGTTATTTTTATTTATATTTATATATATATTATCTGTTACGACATATATAGACTTATATATTTTATCGTTTATTAAAAAGAAAAAGTAATATCTATATATAGTATAAAAAGAAATTATAAAATTATAAAACCAAAAAAATCCAAAAAATATAAAAATTGAAAACCCATGAAAAGATATAATGAAGGACAGGTTTGTAAATAATATAGTTTAATTAACAATAATTGTAAGCTACCTCTTTTGCTCTATATGGTTCGACCTCTACATTCTTGCTTGCTATACCTAATGTTTTGTCGATAATAATAAATTTTGTCTCACATTTTGTGATATTCATTGTTTGATTTATTTGTGTAATAATTGTCGAATGATTGGGATCTCGTGAGCTGTCACTTGAGCGACTCTATAGTTCTCGCCTTTTGTAGATGATTCTAAACCCTCGTCAAATCTCGTTCATCTCCGACGAACTTCACCGCACAACAACGCCTCCAGCCACGTCTTCAACGACTCCGCCGCATCGCCTTCGTCATCGACATCCCTCTCCTCCGCCTCGCCGTTCATCTGCTCCGACTACGACCAGCGACTTTGGCCAAGCTCCACCGCCCTTCATCTTCACCACCGACCAACTCCCTCCGCTTTCCTCGGCCGGCTCCTCCGCAGCACCAGCAGAAGGCAGGAGCCTCTCCAGCGCCACCAACTACTCCGCCTTCGACCGCCGGGCGGTGGGCCCGAGACCCTCCCCGCGTGCGAGGCACGTGACGGGAGGGGACGATGTCAGCACACGTTATCAAACCCAAGGGGTCACATGCTGCGCACGTGCCCCTTGGGTAAATTGCAGTGCACCCCCGGAGGATCTTCATATTGCGCGCCAAGTCCAGCCTCCAGAGGGCACGTGCCACGCTCGTGCCCCTCTGGGTAATTTGCAGAAATATCCCCCCTAGTTTAGGTAATTGCACTTAGGCCCCCACTACATTTCTTTATTTATTTTATTTATTATATTTACTTCACTTACACCCCTGTGTTCTCGCCCTGTTTTGAATCTCTTCTAGACATCATTTTATTTATCAAAAAATAGTACTTTGTTCATCGCTTAATTCTCTACATTTTGACATACTGTGGGTATTTTTGTGATTGATGGTTAATTAATAATTATTTATTTTGTAGACAATTACGAATTTTGCCCATCTTATGCTCTGGAATTTATCATTAATTAACCATTGCTCTAAAAATTCCCGAAAAATCATACATTGTAGAGATTATTTTGCTTGACATTGTGCCAAAAAATCTTTGCATTTGCATGCATCATTTGCCCTGTAAAAATCATTTTGCACATTTCACTATTTAATTTTTAATAGGTATTAAATCTCACATTTTTGAGGGTTAGGATTTTTCTGAGATCAATCACCTAGTGATAGATCTTAAATAATTTTGGTTCCCGAAAATAAGTGGGTTTGATATTTATTATAATTAAATATTGAAAATCATTTCGTTCGCATTTAAAAATTCATAAAAAATTTCATTTTGCATCCGAAAATTCCAAAAAAAAAATACAGTGCATCCATTTCATCATAATTTACATTGTGGTCAATTTTCATATTTTTCGGACATTGTTTGATTGAAATTTACATTTTAGTCCCTAAAATAGGCCAAAATTGCATCTTGCATCCCTCATTTGCATTAAAAATTCCAAAAATTATGCTCTGGAATTTATCATTAATTAACCATTGCTCTAAAAATTCCCGAAAAATCATAATTGTAGAGATTATTTTGCTTGACATTGTGCCAAAAAATCTTTGCATTTGCATGCATCATTTGCCCTGTAAAAATCATTTTGCACATTTCACTATTTAATTTTTAATAGGTATTAAATCTCACATTTTTGAGGGTTAGGATTTTTCTGAGATCAATCACCTAGTGATAGATCTTAAATAATTTTGGTTCCCGAAAATAAGTGGGTTTGATATTTATTATAATTAAATATTGAAAATCATTTCGTTCGCATTTAAAAATTCATAAAAAATTTCATTTTGCATCCGAAAATTCCAAAAAAAAAATACAGTGCATCCATTTCATCATAATTTACATTGTGGTCAATTTTCATATTTTTCGGACATTGTTTGATTGAAATTTACATTTTAGTCCCTAAAATAGGCCAAAATTGCATCTTGCATCCCTCATTTGCATTAAAAATTCCAAAAAAAACCGCCTTGAAAACCGAACACGAAATTGGATAGACATATCTCTAAGTTGTTCCTTTGCCTCCTTGTGATCGACCTTGGGTCTTGCCCAAGTAAAATAAACATAAAAACCGCTTGATTGAAATTGAATAATTATTTGTGGTTATTTTCTTGACAGTTTCCGATTGCCGCCTACAACGAACGACTTTTATTATTTTCCCGAACGAAGATTAAAAACAACTTCTTAAAGCGGCATTTCCGGGCTCGTCAGATGGCGCCGTTGCCGGGGAGGCAAACGGCTTAGTTTTGTGTTTTGAAAATTTTTCGCTCGGTTTTCCGTATTCGGGTAGTCTGACCCCCGAATTCTTCATTGTGAATACCATTTTGTTTCCAGCATTTTTTCTTCTGTATTTATTCGCTTGTTCTATTTTCCGAGTCACTCTCTTACACATATCTCTCTTATTTTTTTCCTGCGAGGTACCCGGCATACGTGGAGCGGTTCTCAAGAAACCGACGCATCTTCACTGACATCCGAGAAAGCCGCGAATTAATTTAAGATCGAGTCGAGTCGTGAGAGAGAGTAGAGTCTAGGTTTTCAAATTCCGCAATCTTATTTACTTGCTCATTTACAGCAGTGTCCGTTTGGACTCTCGCGTGTGTAAAAAAGGACCTTGAACTTTTCTGTGGTGTGTCGTGGCCTGTTTCACTCTCCGGTGAGGGTGGAGCCCGACTTGAGTGGCGACTAGGATAGACCTGCACATACGGCTCTCAGAGCATTTTTACTTTTTGATTGTGCTCGTAGGATCTTAAGCCACACTACACGATCAAGACGCACATAGATCATTCAGCTTAGCCAAATTTAACTCAATTCTTCCCGCTAATAGAACTTTCTGTTTAGGTGCGGTTTTTATCGTCTTGCATACACATAGAATAATTTTTAATTTCTGTCTAGCATCCCACATGAGGATTGCGAGGAGGCTTTGTAAGTCTTCTAACTGAGCATTCATCATAGTTTTCCGCGTGCATCGGCTTTTCCCGACTTTCTCGTCTTGTTTTATCACATAAATCTAAAGGAAATTGGGACTGGACGGTAGACGTGTATTTGTGCTCATCTAAATTCTTCAGTGACCACCTAATTAAAATTGAGACTGCTAACTATAGCCAATCTTAATAACCCATAAAATCAAGAATTTTTGTGGGAGAGCAACCCCGACCTTGGATGATTTTATTTTTCTGAGTAAGCGAGAGACGACACTTAAGGATAGAGCCCAAATCCTAAATCTCAGCTCGCTAAATTTTTGCCAAGATTGATTTATCACTAACTAAAATTGAAAAGATAATAGCCGAACTCTTACGGCTTCATTGTGTGAGTTGGTGAATCCGGGGTTTGATTTGTGTTTGCATTGGTGTGCGTAAACCGAGACCTAAGATCAAAAGCCGTACATTTGATAAAAACTCTCTTCCCGTGTGATCATCTCTTTCCTCTCTTGATTTTAACCTCATCATGGATTTATTGTCCAATAACTCTTGCAGACCCAACCCTCATTCCTTTCAGCTCTTTCAAAAATAGACGAACATTTATCCGAGAATCCATCAGAGCTATACTATGAAAATGAATTCGTATCGGTTAGACCCAAAACACCTCCCCCTTAACCACCAATAAATCCATCTCCTTCTGCTAATCCGACCTTATTCATGAATGACAACCCTTTGTATTTAGAGCAGACAACCCAACAAATGACTGAGGGTTCTACTTCTTCATTTAATCCTCTTTACGTTGATCATACAATTCATCCCTCATATTCGGTAAATGTCAATCCATCATTCATGGGAGAATATAACCACATGATCCAATTGAACACTTCTTCACCTCTTCCATCAATCTCGAACACCAAAGAAAAATCATTACCTTGGATTGAACATAATAACCCCCTCTTCACTCATACAGAGGATTGGGCCGACCAAATAGGATCACAACTCCCCTTGGACCAACTCCACTTACCTAGATCATATGAGCAGCCACCTTCCATGATTATTGAGGAGGTACTTTCAGGAAAATGATGATCGTATATCGGATATTTCAAGAGACCCCTCCCCTAGTACATATAGAAAAATGGAAGAGGACATTTAATTACAAAAACATACCCCAACTGCTCCCATACTTAGCCAAGAAGAGATTTTGGAAAATATTTTGAGGATGAATAAGAAATTTGATTTAATGGAGGATAAATTTCAAGAACTTGCCGATCGATTAATCTCTGGTAGCTCGGATATAAAAATGACTGAGGAAATGATTGGATCTAAGATTGAAAATTTTGAGTATATTCAGGGGCCTAGGGATTATTCTGACAACTTCACTTCTACATATTATTCCCCTAGAGATGACTATGCCCCAAACTATCACCCTGAACACCAGAGCCCCTTTTCATCTGAAGAACACACCACACCCCCCACACCACCCAGAAAATACTAAAAAATGGAAAATTTTTAAAACCACAAAAAATTGAAAATTTAGAAAATTTAATAAAAATTGAGACTGAAGATGATCTGAGGAATTTGGATCCAACTGTGCGGGAGGCACTGGAAAAAAGATTGATGTTTGAACTTCCCTTTATACAGGCCATTGAACACTTCCCCAACCTCAAGAAATTTTTAATGGACAAATTTATGAATAAAAAGTCGGGTAGGATACGAACGAAAACTGAAAGACATATCTTGTCAATGGCCTCCTCCTTGGTGTTGAGGAGAAAAATCAAGAGCCGCATAGTGAAGCGGTTGCCTAGATTTGACTGTGAAATCAAGAAAATTCACCCATGCTAGGATTGATGACGATGCAACGATAAATATCCTTCCGACCTCTGTATTTCATGAACTAAAACTCGGATCAATTCAGAAGATACAAGAGATCATTCAATTGGCAGTCCGATCGATAAAACGGCCGAAAGGAACCATTTCTGTCATCATTAAATTCCAAGGTGCTCCGCTCAAAGTAGAATTCACGATCATTGATATTGAGCATCAAGGAGAATTCACCCAGTCTCCAATCATTCTCGGAAACCCATTCTTGGCATTGGCCAAGGCGAGTATTGATTATGAGACTCGGGAAATCAATTTCACGGCATTGGAAGCACTTAGACTGACCATGTCTTTGAGGAACCACGATCTCCTGAGGCACCCACGAAGTCCCCGACAACCGTAACAATGAAGCGGTAGAAGAGCCCTACCCCGCAGCCACACCTGAGATAGCGGTTGTTGATGAGACTACTGGTTTAGAAAATCTCCCCCCTACTCCATTCCCAACTGCTCTCACCAAGGAGAATCATGTATATGAATCATATGATCCGGAGACTTATGCATGGGCACACCCTGGGTCAACCTACTCTAACTACATGGATTACATCAACTCGACTCAGGAATCCACCAACATCGAATAAATGGAGAAAGAACATGCAGAGACTGTCCCAATATTCAAATCCTCGAGGATCTCAAAATAAACAAATCTTCTACTACGATCCTGAGACATATGCATGGTCACACCTGGGAGCAACATTCTCTGAATATCTTGACCAGATCATCCCAAATCGAGAGTGTTCAAACATTCAGGAGACTAAGAGCAAGCACACAGACCAAACACCAATCAAGGAGAATTTCAATGGCTATTCATCTGGATACTCAAGTGAACCGACACCTTCACGACGAAATAAAAAGTCACCTTTGACCTTCCGGAAGAGGTATCGTCTGATGGTCCCTCATCAGGTCCGGAAAAGGTAGTCTACATGAGTGAAGTCTGTTCGGCAGCCCTAAAACCATATCTTCGTAAGGATCCAAAATTCAATCCTCATTGGACAACTCCCGTTCCTAACTACTACTCATCCAAAGCTGATGCTCCTGCCCTCTTCAAGTACACTGGAATTCTTTCGTATGAGCTGATGGAGACCGGTGCTTCTGAGCTATCATCTGAGGACAAATTGATTGACCCCAAGAAGGAACGAATTCTGAGGAAACAATTAAAGAAACAAAGAGATATGCAGACTTGGAGTATGTCCACATTCAAATACTACTCCTCTGAGGATAACTCTGATGATGGATATCTTTCATCTGACTCAAACACTTCATCTATTATCAATCATGATTTTTCTGAGGATAACTCTGATCATAGTTGGGAATCATATGCCTCATCTCCATCGCGTCATTATGATCTCCCACCGCAGGCTCACAAGAAGATCAGCCGAAAACCGCCTTAATCATTCGGCTACTCACCCTCCCTACCGACCACATCGGTCTCCTTGTACAGCTTCTTCCTCTACTTAGGCCAAGGCCTAAGTATAGGGGGGGGGACCGATGCCATCTGTTTATACCATCCTTCTCATTCTCCTGACCGCTCCAATTCCACCCTTCTTCCATACTTAAGCTGTCCAGAGCCCAAGTATAGGGGGAACCAACACCCACCTGTATATACTCTCCTCATTCACATATCATGACCGCCTCTTTTCCGCTCTACTTCCTAACCCGTTGTATATAAATTTTTAGCCCTCTTACGCTTAGCCCGAGCTATGTCTTCATTACGCTTTTTGTGCTCTGAGGACACAGCACTCGCTAAATATAGGGGGTCTGTATATATACTTTGTATATATTTTACCCATATCTCGTACTTTCGCGTAAGTCTATATGTATTTACGGGGTGGGTACTAACTTCAAAAAAAGAGTTTTTCTACTAACACTGACTTGCCCAAAATTTTTGAAAAAAAAATGGCTTCTTATTTCATCTTCGCACACACACGCGCAAAAAAAAACAAAAGCAAAAAAAATTCTGCATTTCACACACTTGCACTTCATCCAACATCACATGCATTTGCATTTGTGAAAAGTCATTGGGTTCTGAACCAAGTTATGAGCCGAAACCGAGAGTGGTCTGAACTTGCCCTTAATCCACCTAATTTTCAGAGGAAACTTCACCGAGAAATAGGATTTTAAGAGCTTCAGGTCGTTTGACTTAATTCTTTAAGTTCCACACGACAATGTGCAGCGTTTGACTCTTAGTGTCTAACCTGATCTCTTCATTCTGGGTACAACTCTGGAATAGGGAATTAATTTGTACTCTCGCACTATGCACTTAGCTCAACCCAGACGGGATGTTGGAAGACAGTGTGTGAGTCTCTTTTCTGGTTGCGTGGAAATCTAAAGACCGGAGTACGAGTTGAAATAATCTTCGGAAAAGGGATGGACGGCTGGGCGCAATTTTTTCTAAGACCCCAAAAAATGTACGGAATAAAAAGATTCTATATCCGTAGGGGCACAACAAGATCCAAGTAGAAACCACCAAAAATTCCAAAATACAAAGAAGCATTCTACCAATAAAAATTCGACCAAAAAGGTCCAAGCTTCAAGAAACCTGCAGATCTTGGTGGAGACTTGGCTACACTGGCCATCTTCACAAGGAGAGGTGACTACACTGGCCACCCCCTCCAGTTCTTTTCTCTTTCTTCTAGCTTCTCCCCCATTTCGATTGTGAACACAGCACGACAGACCTTAGAAGGAAATACCTGACTCCCCGAGGACGAGTTACTGGAGAGGAGAGGAGCATGGTAGTCCGGCATTCTGGATGGGAAGAGCTAAAACCCTTCACACACATGAGTCAGTTATTCAATGTTCATAGGGTATACTTTGGGAAGAGGATTGATCTAAGATGACTTCTGAGCCGAAACTGTAACAATGATGTGTAGAACTTGAGTGCTGTTGATTTTAAAATTCTAAGTCTCACAGAAGTTCCGCCACACTATTAATCCAAAGGTCGAGTTTAGTTTCATTCTCACCTTGAGCTCATGGTCTTGGTATGGAACCCAGTCTCATTTCACTTCATGGCATGTCTTTTTGATGCTCAGGGACGAGCATGGTTTAAGTATAGGGGGATGATGAATCTCGGATTCATCACTCTAAATCTCACTTATTAAGCTCAATTCCCTAAAATCAACAGCATATCTGCATCTATTTCGCATAATTAGCATTTGTGCATGATTTCATAAGAATCGCATTTTAGCATTAAATTCTGCATCAAATAAGAAGCCAAAAGTCCAAGCCAGAAATGACCTGTAAA